>JASAMZ010008493.1:37500-63577 GCA_030248115.1 Linhomoeus sp. GSCO2_2 | reverse complement strand
GCCAGCACCAGATCCTTGGTGAAGTCCAGGCCGTCGAGCTCCCTGACGAACGTGTAGCGCCGCTCGCTCGTCTTGATGTGCTGCGTGCCGATGTAGTCACGCCAGTAGTGACGAAATTCGGCAATTTCGCCGTCAGAGCTGGCGCCTGTGGGAGCAGAGTCGTCGACAGCCGGCGAGGGCACGTCCACAGGCAGGCAGCGGCGCTTCCGTTTGGGTGGGCCATTGGGGACAGAAGAGGAGGAGGCGGCCATTTCAAATTTTTAAATTTCAAGTTTCGCAATAATGGGTCAAGTGTATTAGTGGGACAGAGCTAGACAGTGCAACTTGCAGTGCTAAGCAGAAAAGATTGCGCAACGTTGCGCAACTTGCGCCGCTAGGCAAGTAGAAACGGAGATAAGAGACTTGGGGTAACCCAAATGTCGGCGTCGGTTTTCTACCGTAACCGACCTAATAGTAGGGCGGCTTCTTTTATTATTTCCTTATTAATAACTTATTAACGTAAATATTATTTAAAAGGAAACGGTGGGTGTGTTGGTTTAATGTAACAACGCAGAATTTCGAAATTCTGCAGGGGTTCCTGCACGCACCCTTACTGCAGGGGCTCCTGCACGTGACTTGGTATGCAGGGGCTCCTGCACGTGACTAGGTCACGTGACAATTCCTTATCAGTATTGCATTTCACCACACGTACAATGTACTCAGTAAATTTGGAATTTTGTCAATTTTGTCATAATTTTAAAATTTCAATTTTTCTGAAATTTCGCATAGAGGGGGGTTTTCGACCTCTGCGGATCGAATGGTGTGGGTCCCAACGACGTGCGACGTCGTTTGAACCGCCCATGCCATGTTTGCCTATTACTCTACCTGAAAATCATGTCTATATGAGCTACTGGTAGCGACTGGTAGTCATCAATCGACCCCACCTCATGGAAGTGGGCATTGTGGTCAGTAGATGGCCAGTGCAAATTATTTCCAATTTCGCAACGGCGTGCGAGAGGGTTCAGAACACAGGCAAACTCGTACAACGTACACTGTAGAAGTGTGTCACTCTGTGCAACTTGCAGTGCTTAAGTAAGCAGAAAGATTGCGCAACGTTGCGCGCGCCGCTAGGCAGGCAGAAACGGAGATAAGAGACTTGGGGTAACCCAACAAGTCGGCGTCGGTTTTCTACCGTAACCGACCTAATAGCAGCGAGGCGCTTTTATTATTTCCTTATTAATAACTTATTAACGTAGAAATTAATAGAAAGAAAATGGTAGCAGCGTCTGGTAGGTTGTAACAATGGAGAATTTCAAAATTCTGCAGGGGTTCCTGTACGTCTTAGTATGCAGGGTCTCCTGCACTTGCTTGGTATGCAGTGGCTCCTGCACGTGACTAGGTCACGTGCCAATTCCTTATCAGTATTGCATTTCACCAAGCACGTACAATGTACTCAGTAAATTTGGAATTTTGTCAATTTTGTCATAATTTTAAAATTTCAATTTTTCTGAAATTTCGCATAGAGGGGGGTTTTCGACCTCTGCGGATCGAATGGTGTGGGTCCCAACGACGTGCGACGTCGCTTTCATGCCGACGGGCCATGTTTGCCCTTTACTCTACTACTGCCCTCTGTGTGAAATCGAATAGTGACCCAGTCTTTGCTTTTATTTTAGCGATTTCGTTTCGAATTTTCTCACCCACACGTGATCTACCCCTTTGTGCAGAGAACAGCTGAAACAGGATTGTTCTCTGAGTGTTCTCTGGTGTTCTCTGAGGTGAAAAGGGTATCAAATCGAAAAAGAGAAATGAGCGATCCCACCGGAAATCGATTTTTACAAGTTGTGCTTATATACTGTTTTCAGGGTCGCTGAGAGCGGTGGAATGGTTCGTTTCGTCCTCAGCTGCCCCACGAAGCCGGTATGGAGCTCCGAAGATGGATTTCCAGTGGATAACGTGTTACCCTGAACGTATAACATGTTACGCTGAGATGTTTGTCTTGTTCGACGCTACGTGTTGCTACGACGTCTTACATGTTATGTAATCTTTGTGATATTACTGCTGCGTCATGTATGGACCACCTGCTTCGTCCCTCCTAACTGATGAGTTTGAGAATACACTGCTACCAACAGGGGTGGGTAACGTGTTATTGACAGAAGTCGGGAATGGTTTTGTTCCCTGAGGGTGGTTACTGTAGCGACTGCGTTGTGCATTCAAATTTGTTCAGTGTGTAGTTTCGCTATTCTTAGGTTGCGACTTTTGTGCGACGGTGAATGTTTTGCAGAAAATATTTATTGCTGTCCAGTGTATAGCGGAGTTTGAGTAAGTTCTTGCGGAAAGTGTAACTCTCACCATGGACAGTGCGGCCAAGGTACAGATTTCTCCTGTTAGATTACGTGTGTAGAATCCAAGTGTCCTTTCATACAGGACGGAGTGACGAGTCCGGCTCCAAGCAGTCCGCCTGCCGGAAGCGATTTTGGTTCGGGAGGTGGATTCGGGAAAGGAATGCCCGGCCACAATGGGAAGGTGGGATGTTGTACGATTTGGTGGTAACATGTTACCACCGATTTGCAAATCCTGTTCAGGGGACGCCTTCGTCGACCACGAGTGGAGCCGGCATCTCGAACGGCCCCATCCCCTACTACGTCACCATAAGCGTTGACGGCGACGACATCAAGGAGACCATGGAGGTACTTAGGTCTAGATGACTTAATTATTAGTTGTCATGTGGGTGACATGTTATTCTTGGTATTTTACTGAGAGACCAGTTGTCAATTTGCTTTGTAGTTGTTGGGCGACCGAGCCCGTAGCTGCTACGACGACCTGGAGTACCACGAAGGGCAGCTGATAAGCATCGCTGATCCCACCACAGCGGTCTACAACAAGTACAGCCCGGACGGCACTCTATTGGACTCCTGGAAGGGCGCCGGAGGTCGATTCTCCACCATGTTTGACCGCGAAGAAGACGGCCGCATATTCGGGAAGTTCCGCGGTGGAGGGCCAGACAAAGCCACTTTCCGCCAGGTACTTTCTCATTTGAAGCATAATTCGCCGTTTTGTACATAGTAACGTGTTAATTGCATGAACCTTATTCAATGTTAATGTCTTCAATGGTCCAACAGATCCCGTTCCCTCGCGAGTGGGTCCGTCCCTATGACGCCCCGACATTCAACCAGTCGAACCCCACCTCTGGAAAGACCTCTCCCATGGGTGAGGTCGAACGTTAGTCCATTCCACTGGGTATGTATTGGCAATAGGAGTGACGGAATTTTTCCAGTGCTTCGCAAGGGTGCCGCTCGGCGGGGCAACATCATCAGCACAATAACGACGGCTGAGCTGATCGATGGTGTTCTGGAGGTGGTAGTGGGCGGCGCCAAAGTGGATGCCAAGGTGGTCGTCAACGACGTGGCCTTTCCCGACATCCTGGTTTCCCTTGACCATTTGCGAGTCAAGCAGAAGTGGGTTCTGCGAGGCGACGTCGTTGGATTTCGCCATGTGGGGTGGGTGGTACGGGGCGGGTAACATGTTACTTCTGTTGCTACTGTCGACAACAGTGAAGGTCATTGTTCGTTGCTTGTTAGGAGCCCGTCCAAGAGGCGGCTGACTTCTACCAACCATCCGCGGAGCCGCAAGGCGCTGAGCCTCGAGTGAGATGTTTTGTGGCCATATTAATACCCTCACTTAAACTCACTCTTTCTTCGTACATTCCAGTTTGTCGGCGGAGAAGTGTGCCGATGCCGAGGATGCCGCGCAAGTGCTTGCCTTTGAGCAGCGCAGCCCGCACCAACCCAGCCCCCAGGCCCACAAGCAGAAGGACGCAGCCGGGTAGGGGGGGGGGGGGGTGGGGTTTCCGAATAACATGTTACTGCGGGAAGGTGCTATGCATTGCAAAGCAGACTGTCATACGCTGAATTTGCTTAGGACCAACGGAGACGAGAATTCCCAACCTGCCAACACCAGCGACAGCGGGCTCGACACCCCTGAAAAGTGCGACAGGTGTCTTCAAGGAGAGAACACCATCTTGAAGGAGTTGGGGAACATCAAGGCTGATCTGAAGGCGGAGTTCAAGGTCGAAGCTGAGAAGAACAAGCTCCTCAGGGGACAAGTCGCAAGTGAGTCGCACTGCTTGTTGGCCAGGCTGTGCATTTCCCTACCCTGACATCAAGTCCATGCTGCTTTGTCGCTGACAGACGTGCTGGAGCTCATTCGAGACACGTTGCCTGCTTCCAAGGAGGCCAACGACGAATCGACGTCTCCGCAGAATGTGGTGTCCACTGATCCGACTGCGGGGGCCTCAACTCCGTACGTTTGTTTGGGTAACGCGTTACTTGTGACGGTAACGACGACTACTGTAGATCGCTGGACAAGAACTGGAAGACGGGTCTGTTCAACCTGTCTGCCGAGAAGTCTGCCTCGCCGGCTGAAGGTCCCAGCCCTGGCCCAGCGACTTCCCGCAGCACTACGGCGCAGGCACGGACAAAGACCCTGGCAAGAGGGGCGGCTGGTGGGACAGAGGAGCCAGAACCCAAGCGGTACTTCCAGAAGCCAGAGCTTAGGCCTTGAGGAACGGAATAACGCGTTACTCTGTTTACAGGGCCAAGCAGGTGCACTGGACGGCGAAGAAGACCGTCGAGATGTCGGAGGTCGGCTACGTGTTCATCCGTGCCAGGAGGCTGCGCAAGGAGTTGGATTCCACAAAGAAGCGGCTCGCGGAAGCTGAAGAGGTGATGGAGAAGATGGGGGATGTGGACGACGCAAACATCCGTCTGCAGAGGATCGCCACCACCCTATACCACAAGTGGGATACTACATAGCATAGTTGTACATTGCTGTTCCTTTCCTATCGTCTGCTTCCTTCTTACTGTCCTACTTTAGTCGCGAGAGGTTCCTGACTGCGGCTACTGTGATCCACAGTCGCAGCGGCGATTACTACACCATTCGCGGAGTTGTCCCCAACGTACAGTAACATGTTACCTTCTTGGATTGGTGGCTCCTTTCGTTGTGCAGGACTATTTTTTGTGCTATCCCTGCAGGTCGCTCAGGAGAAGGACGGCACACCGCTCGTGGATGACGACGACTACGTCGTCATGACTAACGGCGTCTCCATCCCCTGCGCCGTCTACGAGGACTTCATCATGCTCCTTGAGCAGGTCGACGGGGCGCTGTTCGGCAGGGACTACACCATCTCCGTCAATGACGTCCTCTACGGAGATGAGCAAGGGAACCAGGTGGACACAGCCGCTCCGTATAATGTTCGTAATGGTACTAATTCTGTGACCAGGGTAACATGTTATTGCTAGGACTACACCATCGGCACCGTTTGGCGTCCACGGGATGGCCCCCCCCCCCTCTTCTCGCCAAGGAGCCCACCGTTGGTGGAGACGCCGACTCCACTGTGGCGGCCAATGAGGTCGCAGGTGGTGGTGAGGAAGCGTCTGCTGCCACTTCGAGTGACGCTGTGGAGGACGCTGAAGGTGGTGACGGCGACACTGGGCCCGCGATGCTAGTCGAGGTGGTAACACGTCACCCTTTAATGCTTTGTTGTCCGTTGTACAAGTGTTGTATGCTGTTAGGGAAGACCGTCCAACGGCAACTTCGCCGCTAGTCGTAACATGGACGATCACGACTACGCCACTGACGCTTTCCTCTACAACGAGGAATATGCTGACACTGGCTCCCTGCGGCTGGTCCAACCCCTGATGGAGGGCCGCATTCGTGGTCGGGAAGCCGACATCAGCGGCGACGACCAGGAGAACACCCAGAATGACGACGATCGGCAAGCGTTCATGGAGCGCCAACAGGCGGCCTTGGTGAGCGGCGAAAAGTTTTGGCTGAATACGAGATGTAGTGACGTGTTACTATGCACTGTGTGGAACACTTCAGGCGATGGCTGATGAGAACAAGGCCATCAAAGCTTGCGCCTACCGCTTCAACTTGTCCGGAGTCGTCGTCGGCGCCGCTACCCCTCCCCACCCCAATAGAGCTGACGTGAGGACGCAATTGTCTGTTGTTTGCCTCCCATCATAACGTTGTCTTTTTCCTCGTTCAGTACTGCATGGTGGACGCCAGTGAGTCCACTAGCCCCGCCGGACTGCACATCACGCAGTTCTTTTACTTCGACCGCTCGTGTCCGAACCTCGTGGTTGCCAAGTTCACCCAGGTGACTACTTGTATACGTCTGCGAGGTAACTCGTTACCCTGCATTGCGACACATTACAGGTCGTTGGGACGCCCGGCAAGAAGATCAAGGCCAACTTCAAGGAGGCCTTGCTGCATCGGACGGCCGAGATGTACAGAGCGCTGTTCCCAGTCCAGACTCCCATCGTCAACGAGGCAGCGGTGTACGCGGCTGCCGAGTACACTCAAAGAGTGAGGACCTACCTACTGGTTGTTAACTCGTTACTGTTCGTTTACTGTTCCCTTCGCAATGACTCATCTAGGCGGTGGCTTTCGAGCAGCTGAAGAAGCTCATCATCGCCTACTGCGACAAACTCCTCTCCATGGCCATCTACGACGACTACGGCGCCCTGATTCTCGCTCCCGGCCAGATGCCAAAGAAGTCGGAAGGTTGGTGGTTCTGAGATTGTTGTTTTCGTTGGCAAACGTATGGTAACACGTTACTTTACCAGGCAACCGCATAACGTCGTCGTACCAGCTCAAGGAGACCGCCTACACGGCCAGCCTGTCCATGTTCATTTCGGGCCTGCAGATGTCGTTCCTCTTCCAGCAAATTCTCAACAAGGCCGTCCTTCACCTGCAGTTGACCACCCAAAAGGGGTTCAACACCGTGCGTTTACTCCTTAGTCGGGTTGGTTTGTGTCAGTAACTCGTTACTATTTCCGTGGGTTGTAGCTCGACAAGTGCAACGCCGTCAATGCGTGGGTCCTGGCGTTGCGCGACCGCCTGCGCATGAAAATGAAGCGTCAGCAGCTGCGGCTCGTGTGTCGCGGGTTCCCGACTCACGAATTTTGCGACCCCCCTAAAGGGAAGCCGGCCGTCTAGGCACCCCTTCAGTACGTCTCCAGTCCTTCCTTTCGCGTCCCCCTCCTCGCTTTTCGTTTCGGTATTCTTTGCCTCTTCTTTGCCTGTACTTCACGTGTCACTGGCTTTGTAGTGTTTTCTTTTTACTTCGTGGTACTTGTAACGGTACAGTGTTGACGGTAGAGTTGCGTAGAGTATAGTTGCGAGTTGAGTAGAGGCACCGCTTGAATGGGACTCGAAGGTGCGTACGGTGGCGAGTAACGTGTTACTTCTGCATCGGTACTACTATGCCGTGCACACGCAATTTTTTTCCCTTTTGCCTTCCGCTTCTCACGCCTCCGTAGTCGCGGTGATGTGACGTCCATTCGCTTTACTTTTTTATCCTCTTCTCGCTGTTCGCTACCCAAAGCCAAACCACAGTGTACTCGCTTCTGTGTGCCCGCTGCCGCTGCACCTTCTTTGCGTTTGCTTATGTATCGGAGTCCATACTTTTGCATTTGTAGCCGCTTGGAGTGCTTTTTTTTACCTGAACGGATGGCTTAGCTGAGTGTAGAGCGGCATGTAAGGTTGCTGTGTTGTGGTATTGAGAGTAGTGCTTGCGTAGTAAACCGTGACACGTGAACTAGCTTGTCAGCCAGCAACCAATGACTGCGTCATGGCTTGCCTACAGCATGTGTCACTGGTAACGTGTTACTGCACATTACACAACACTTCCTTCGCAGGACACCTTCTTCCCGCTTTGTTTGTTCTGTTGCTTTGCTTCCCTCGACCTGACCTGCGCATGGAGTCTCCCGAGGACGTGCCATCGGACGCCAACGACGACGCAGTGCAGCAGGACGGCAATGAGGAGCAAGACCATGAGAGCGGTGACGGCGCCCACCAATCGGGCGGTGACGAGGTCGTCCAGGTCAAGACGTCGTCGCTGCGTCGCCTCAGGCGCTCCGTTGACTGTAGGGTTTTTAAGTGTACACTTTGCAGCTCAGTGCAGCTTCCGTGGTACGACTAACATGTTACTCGCTTTCAGTCTGCGTCGCTGCGTTCAAGGCGCTCGGCGTGACCCGTCACAACATTCACGACATCAAGGAGCTGCGCGTACAAGTCCGAACCCATCTGCTGCAGGCGACACATGTGGAAGGCGAGTGCATGCTTACGTAGTTGCACTGACGACGGGCACATAGGAGGGGGTTAACATGTTACTTGTAGAGTGGACGACCCCGCTGGTCGGTGTGGATTTCGACGAGGGTGAGCTCAACTTCCCCGACGAGTGGCCCGATGACTTGCCTAATCCGGACAGTGCAGAGTTCCACACTTTGGACATTCTGGACGACGTCTACGTCGACCGTCCGTTAAACTTTATGACCGTTGACGTCGTTGCGGTGGCAGTGTTCTATTGATTCTTTCAACGCTCTAGGTGGACAAGTGCTGTTTGCGGAACCTCTGACCCCTCTCTTCAAAATGACGGTCAGTTGGTACGGCGCTGCCGAACTGCTAGCCAAGTTCCCCGACGGCAGTGACGAAAAGTCTGACCCGCGCCAGTTCGACTATCTGAAGGCACGAATGAAGGGCAGCTTCTGTCGCACCCTCTACGCCTTCCTTCGGGCTCTGAAAGCGAAAGGAGAGGGGGTCACAGACAAGGGTGAATAACATGTTACTCACTTATGGGTTCTGCTCAGCTCACCCCCTTGTCATTGCAGCGCAGCAGCGGTACGTGCTTTGGGAGGGCCGCGCGCCGAAAAAGACGCGTCACACCTTGTCACTGGAGGACATCGTCCAGTCGCAACCGCCGCTCTTTCGTTGCACCGCCGCTCTCTCCTTAAAACGGCTGTGGAAGACTGCGGTCTGCTGGACCGGGCGCGACTGTCTGAGGTGGGACTGTGAGAGGTAACGTGGCACCTTGTCATCGCCTCTTGTCAGTGGGTGTCATTCGTCTCAGACGGAGCAGGAGACGATCGTCAAGTATGTTCTGGAGGCGTCTCGGAGCAACAGCGCTCAGCAGAGGTTCAAGGCCAGCGCAAAGAAAAGTGCGGCCGCGACGACTGCGGTGGCGAAGGTTACCAAAGCGGCTCGTGGACGCCGCAAAGCCAAGGGACAAGCAAAGGGGGGCAAAGCGGCTACTGCACCCAAGGTGCCCAAGCGCCGGCAGGCGCGTAACCATCCCAAGCGGTCACAGCCTGAGGAAGGCGGCGAGGCCGTGGACGGCGGGGAACAACAGGCGGCGGAGACGGGCGGCGCTGCTGGAGAAGAGGAGATCAACGTCGACTCTGACGGTCGCGCTGTACACAGTCGCGCACCACTAGTATAACGTGTTACCCTGCGTGGCATTACTCTACAGATCCCCCTCCCCCTCCCAAGCGTCGCCGACGTCAGCAGTTCATCGACGACGACGACGACGATGACAACCAGCCGCTGGTGCCCGGTCTCCTCCCCGCCGGTGGGAGACGCCCGCGAAAGGAACCAAGTGAGTATTCCGAGTAATACGTTACACCGTCCATGCAACCATGTGAGCGGCACTAACGCCTTAGGGATTGTGAACCAGCGGCGCGTAAACCAACTGAAGAAGGATGCCGAGAGCGAGGCTCGACACCAGTTGCGCCAGCGCCAAGAAGACGCCGCGAAGGGGAGGGCCGCAGAAGGGTCCGGCGTTCGCGCGGGCGCTCCGCTGCAAGGGTTGCCCCCCATCGACACGGGAGGGGCGCTGTCGCAATCGACATCCAGCGCTTCTCTCACGTCGTCATTGGCCGCGATCCCACAACGGGACCTGCTCGTGGGCGGCCCGCTGATCACCAGCACGCAGATGGAAGGTACGCGTCGCAGTAACTCGTTACCGTTTCACAATGTACAGTGCGCTGTGTTGTCACACCGGTTATTCCTCAACAACAACAACTTGGCAGTCATCGCAGCGGAAGTCGCGGCCGCTTCGTTTGTGGGTCCCCCCCCTGCCCTTGGCACCCCCAGTCCAGTCGTCGCTGGTGGGCCGCCCAGTTTTGCTGCGCTGGGAGACACTATCATGACTGAACTGCTGGACAAGGAGCTCAGCCGCACGGAGGGTATGATCGTCCCTCGGCCCCCCGCGGAGCGCGAGGAAGCCGCCGCTGGCACTGCGCAGGAGGAAGGCGGCGCCAAAGAGAAGGAAGCGGAAGGCCAGGGGGTTGTCGAACAACAACCCGCCAATGAGAGTGTACGTAGGCTGTACAGCTGTGGTAACATGTTACTGTTGTGCCACGTCAATACGTACCTTCAGAGTGTGGACATGTTCGCGCACGACGCCACAGCTGCAGCCGTCGAAGAGAGTCAAGCCGTCGAAGAAAGTCCAGCGTCACCTGCCGAGGAATCGGTCGTCGACGACTCCGTGGTGCCGGCCACGCCGAGTCAGACGCTGAAACCCCACGGTGGGCGCATGCGTACCAAACTGCACTTTGGCAGTGGAGTGCGTGGGTAACTCGTTACCGTGACAGACGATCACGACTACGCCGCAGCGGAGGAGCACCCACTCGAGGGCTTCATTCTGCAGTGTGCCAAGGATGTGGGGCAGGAAGCGCCAGGCGACGACAACCACGAGCCGTTGCCCTTCATCGCCAAATACAACTTCCACCCATTCGACGTCACGGTGTGCACAACCTGTGTTGTTACCGCTGCCTCCATCGAAGCGTTTCCTTCCGTCCCGTCGCAGAACATGGACACGGACGAGAAGCGCCTGCTGTGTCGCTACGTGGTGTTCGCCGCCAACGGCGACGTGGGTTGCTTGGCGGCCACCCACCGTCAAGGCCATGGCTCCGGTGGAGGACACGCTGCCCATCGCGCTGGTGAGTGACGCTGTAACTCGTTACTCAGTAGTGTATTGCGTAACGAATTCCGCCATACAATTGTCTCAGCTACGAGAAGCGTGGGACAATAGAGATGGCGTGACGTTCGCTGAGGGCTTTCCATTCGAGCGAGACGCCGAGGGGGAGCTACTCGCCAAGCTGGTGAATAAAACCACTGCAAAGTAACATGTTACTTTGTTGATGCCTCCGTGTTTTCGCTGTCGCAGGACGACAAGGCCGCCAGTCTGGACTGAAGAGGAGAAAGAAGACCCGAGCTGCCATGCCGCCTACTTCCACACATATGCCAATACCTTTCCCATAGAACCCTTGCGAAACAAAAGTTGATTGCGAAGTGTCGTTTTTTTTGTGTTTTCTGTTGTGCCCGCGTAGACGTCGAGTAACGCGTCACTCGCCAAAAAAATGTTGTGTCGCCTGCAGTGCGAAGCGGTCGAGGAGTGCGGTGACATTTCGCCCGCTTTGTGTCCTTTCGACAGTAAAGTGTCCACGAAACGTGCAATGTTGTACGGATGACACAGACCAGGGGATTGTGCCCACCACATTCCTATCCTTTACTGCCACTTGTCCCAGTAAGAAAGGTCCCAGTAAGAAAGGCCACTTGTCCCAGAAAGAAAGGTCGGCTGTTAAGCATGGCACGGCGGAAGAAGGGATTGGGAAGTCGCCCTGTGGCGGAAGGTACTGGTGACTCTCCAGCCCCCAGCGATGATGAGAGAGCCAGTGATCAGCGTTCGGACGACGACAGCGGCAGTGGCGACAATGACGCGGGTGTGCCATCCTTGAATAGGTGAACACGCGTATGTGTAGTAACGTGTTACCTTGTTAAGCGCAACCGTCTGCGTCTGTGCCGGTGCAGACGAAGCCCACCTGCTTCCCGTGGACGATACGCAGCCAAACCGGCTCGCGCGAGTTCAAGCCGAAGTTTGTGAAGCAGTATGGCAGGTGGCCAGACGCCAAAATTCGCAACGACGCGACCGTCGACGGTTTTCCATCCATGGCCGACTTCGTGTGGACGGACCTGGAGCAACCATCTACGTCAACTGGGCTGCCGCCTTTGAAGACGGACTTTCCAACCGGTCCAACCATTCCCAGAAACGAATTGCGAAAGTGGACCCCTCTGCGCATGTTCATGAGGGGCATGCGGCGCGTTCTGGCGCATTGGTTGCGTTGCACCAACATAAATGGGCACAGACGAAATCCCAGCTGGAAGCCAATCAGCAACAGGGAAATGGCGCGCTATCTGGCTATCAAATTGTGGATGCACCTGGTTAAGCTGCCGAAGAAGGTCGAGTACTGGTACCACCTGTACTGGCGGGTGAGGTTGCCACTTGTCCCAGTAACACGTTAGTCGGCGGGTTGCAGCGTTACATGCAGCAACTGTTTTAGCAACCGTTCATTCGCAACCTTATGCGGCTGGACAGATTCGACGAAATAAAGGCCATGTCGCGTCTTTACGAGCCCAAAGAGTGCCGCAAATTAGGCCTTTCTGTCAAAGGCAACCCCAACTTCGACTGCAACTACAAAGTGATTCGTGCGGCGAAGCTGTTCGCAAAGGACTCTTTGGAGATTTGGAACCCCGAGCAAGTCGTCATCGTTGACGAATGCCACCTTCTCTACAAGTTGAGTACACTGTGAATTGCCCGGAAGGATATTGCCAACCCCTATGAATAGTAACGCGTTACTATTCTTTTACAGGGGAAATACCGATACACGACGACCCTGCCGGAAAAGCCCAAGGCCAAAGGCCTTCACATCTACGCTCTGTGTAACCGGAGCGGCTATCTGTTTAACATGCTGTTGCACGGCTCCTGAAAGTATCGCACCCACGACAAGGGGCGTGTCAACTCCATAGTGTGGGAGTTGTTGGAGCAGAAGGAACTGAATAAGGGCGAGAAGGAAAACATGCTGGACAAAGGACATCTCGTGGGTGCAGGACATACGGCAAGTGTGCGATCGTATTACTTCAACGGTAACACGTTACTTGCAGTTGGTGACGGACAACTACTACACTGGTGTGGACCTCTATAATGCGCGAGCGGGGAACCTTCGCGCTGGGAACCGTCCGGGCTGACAGGGCGTGGCTTCCGAAGCCAATGGTGGTGACCGAGTCGAACAGAGTAGGTGCAGATAGCAGCGCATCACCGGTGCCGCCGTCGTTGACGCGAGATGAAATTGCAGGGCAGGAAACTGAAAAAGGGGGAGTTCGTCAAATGCTATTCCAAAGACGGAAAGTTCACTTTCATCAATTGGAGAGACCTGAACAACGTTCGGGTCTTGACGACGCTGCCGTACAAGTGCGATTGGGTAAACGGCATGGCATTGCAAAGTAACGTGTTACCCTGTTGATATGTCCACGCGCAGGCGCCGACCGTCGTTCGCAAAGTGAAAACCGTCAACAAGAAAAACCTTGACGCGCCTCGTCCGCTCAAAACTATCAATCTGCCGAGGCCTGTAGCCATCGCCCTATGCGTGGAAGCGATGAGAGGAGTCGACATCATGTGACCAACAGCATGATATGACAGAGCTGCTGATGTCGCTCATGTGTCACATTTGATGAATCCTTACAGGGATGCCCTCATCTCATCGCAATTCCGTCAGGGCCACCACATGTCGTGGGTCAGCCGCTTCTGGGAGGCCCTGCTCTGCTTTGGGTGTAACAACGCCCTTCAGCTGTACCGCTGGGCGAGAAACCAGGTGCAAGGGAAGAGCGTCATGACTGGCATGGAGTGGTTCAAGGAACAACTGTGCCACGAGTTGGCCGCCTACGGCAAGGTGACCACAAAATAACAGAGTAACATGTTAATGCCGTCCACCGTGTTCCGTCTCTCAGAGTAACTGTCGCACCGCCTAGTAACTCGTCACTGTACCTAACTATTACAGGACGGTGACGAAAAGTCCAATGCCGACACTGGAGACGCCACCGAAGATGGTCCGCCGGCGAAGAAGTCCCGAAAGCAGGATGGCGCGCCACAGGCTCAAGCGAAGGAAGTGGAGACGCGGCTCGACACGTCCCTCGATCACTTCCCCAGCCACACGGAAGTGGTTTTGGGAAAGAAGCGAGCAGACTGCCCCTTCCACAAACGCACGTTGAAGGGAAGCCGAACGAGGTCGTCACTGGCATGCCCCACTTGCAAAGTGGCGCTTTGCGTGCCCGAGTGCTACCGCCGCTGGCACACCGAGAAGAAGTTGGAAGGAGGTTGTGCCCTTCCGTACATGAGCCGTTGTGGGGGGGGTGGGGGGCAACATCGCGATTCATCCGATTGTGTGTTCAGTGTGCCATTCACCCAGTGAGCAGCCGCAGAAGGGAAGCGAACCGAATAGGAAGAGGAAGGCGACGAAGTGACTGTCTATGGATGTCCGCGTTGCGTTGTCGTGTGTGTTAGAGTAACGCGTTACCCGCAGTTCCATCGTGTACCATCGTCCAACGTGTACCCTTCGCCAGCACCTTTTCTGTTCGCGCGCGCGTTGTTCGGCACCTTAATCGAAGACACAAGTGATGCTCCGAATGAAGGAAAGGACGTCTGTACACTTACAGCGCGACACACAAAAAAAAATAAATACTACTTACTGCGAGCGCGAGTGAGAGTGTGAGCACGAGAATGCAAGCTGGGCGGCCACCTGAGAAGTAAACGAAAAAAAAAACACGCTACGTCGATGGGCAATGTACGGGTATGGTACGCAAGTGATTCACACGGTGGCGGGCGCGATACGGTGTACTGGTACTGGTAACGCGTTACTAAGCGGAAATCAGCGGCGGAAAGGGAGATCGGAAGGCCAAAAAAAGAAAAAAAAACCACACGCGATCGGGCGAGAGAAAAGCGGCGCGAAGGGGGACGGGAGGGGAGGGCTACGAAGGAGAGCTGCACGTTCACTCCTACTCCTTTCCCTCACTCACTCACTCACTCACTGGCGACAAATGGGGCAAGTCGCGCGCGCCACCGCAGCCTCCTACTTAGCGACACAGTCACCGTGGAACAAATGCATGCACCGAAGGGCCTGCACGGGCAGCGCGGCCAGTGGCTCGAGGCAGATTCTGCACAGGGAGCTCTCCTCGTCAGCCCCCGGTCGATTGTCGAGCGCCTCTTGATTGCGTCGCTCGGTTTCGAGGCGGCGTCGCTCCGCCTCGGCCCTGGCTTGCTCAGCTCGCTCCCTCTCTCTGCGCTCCTCCTGCAAGCGATTAGCGACCTCCAGCTGATGTCGCTCGGCTCTAGCGATATCGGCTTGCAGCTGCTCGAAGTAGAAGGCCCGAACTTCCTGGGCCTCGGCCAGCCGCCGACGTCGCTCCCGGATCTGACGCGCGTCGTCTGTGGTATGGGAAAGTAATAGTAGTCCGAAACAAAGGTAACATGTTACCCTTCTGCAACACAAACTGGCCAGTCCGTCCAGAATGTACTGCGGCAGCACGTCCAGGCCATACTCGCAGGCGGCCGCCACGAACTCGCCGATGATGTCGCGGTACATCCTCAGGCCGTCGGCTGAATACGAAGAAGTAGCCGCCCCACTAACCAACTGACACAGTGAGTAACAAGTTACCCGAGTTCACCTTCCATTTCGGCCAGCTCCGCGTCGGTGAGTATCCCATATCCAGGCAAACAAAAAAGAGGATCAAAGATTTTGGAAGATGGCCCAGAAACTGAAGTTGCAAAAATGATGCGGCAAGATTTGAGATTTGTTTTTCGACCCCATTATGGGCCATCAAAAAAATCGGAAAAAAATGATGTTCCCTCATTCACTCTAGGTTGTCGCGCTCAACCAGACGAAGCAAAAGGGGCATCAATCACGGCGGCTGAACGTAGGATATGGTATCGTAACGGAAATGGCTAATCGTGGGATATGGTATCGTCGTCGAAGTGTTGTTCATTCAGGGACAAGGAGAGTCTGTCCACAGTTTGGTGGGATGATATGGATAGTCTGGCCAGGTCGATTGAAACAGTCCTGGTAACCAAAGGCGCAGTGGCTGTAGAAGGATGTGTGACCACCCCAAAAGACCGTAGGCGAAGCCGGCTGATAATTTCCTTCGGCACACCCCAGCGCCACTTCCAGAAAACCACCACTACAGCATTGCAGTACTCGAAGATATGTCTTGATGGGAGCGGAGATGGGGCTACAACATGGGCATCATAGGGAATGAGTAGTACCATTGAACTAAGCAAATAAAAGAAACGAAAAGCTGCCGAGGCAGTGAAACCCGCCGACCCGGACAATCAACCCCCATCGAAATCTTCACGCAATACAAGATAGCGCACGAGCTGTTCTTTAACACGCTCCACAAATGCGTGGTCAAAGGGCTGCCTCAAGAGCCGTTCTACATACAATTCCTGTGCAATTGTTGTTGTTGTTGTTGTTGTTGTGCAATTGTTGTTGTTTCCTGTTGCAATTCCTGTGCTGCACTCTGGTTTGGTTTACCGACAGAGGAGCGACAGACAAAGGAGCGACAGACAGAGGAGCGACGACAAAAGAGCGACGCGACAAAGGGGCGACACGACAAAGGCGCGACGGACAAAGGAGCGACAACTTCACTTTCGATTCATTGGCTTGTTTGACAAGTTTTGACGCTCAGAACCGGTCAACTCCACGTCCACCTACAGTACCTACCTGCTCGTACTTCTGTTCCTAATTCCTTGCAAATTTATTTCGAATTGCTGATTGAATTGGCCAATAGCAGCTGCATTAATTTAGTCAAGCGCGACAACTGAAGTAAGGGTATTTAATCAATCTTATCGTTACTGGCGCCCAAATGTTTGATAATTTTTAAGTTGGATCGTAACAATTTTAGCAATTTTGGTAACCATGAATACAACTTTCAAATTACGGTATATCTTAACGACATAAGGCAAAAAGATTTAAGAATACTGTAAATTCTCCAATAAGCGCACCCCCTCGAATACCTAAGCCCCACCCCCTCAAATAAGCGCCCCTCCTAGAGGGAGGTTGAAAAATATGCGCCCCCACCCTCCAATAAGCGCCCACCTTTTGTTAGTACCAGCAGCACTTTAGCACTACCATATGTGCTCTGTGACCATTCCTAACACAAGTTTTGGCTACATATGACAGCACTACTACTAATTGCAGGTATTCTGATCAAAAGCTATGCAGTTTCAGTCTGAAATCTATGCAGATGTGCGCAAAAATGTGTCAAAAACGGAGAATTTTGGTGAAATTTTGCCACTCCTGAGGGGTCGAGTTAATAAGCGGCCCCCTCGAAAAAGCCCCCCCCCCTCCAATAAGCGCCACTCCTAGAGGTAGGTTAAAAAATTCAGCGCCCAGGACGCTTATTGGAGGATTTACGGTAGATCGACGGAGCATTGCACGTTGCTGCTCAACGGGCTCTGAGCGTCAAAACTATTAAATTAAACTCCCAAATCAAAAGTGAACTTGTCGCTCCTTTGTCCGTCGCTCCTTTGTCCGTCGCTCCTTTGTCGTGTCGCCCCTTTGTCGCGTCGCTCCTTTGTCGTCGCTCCTCTGTCTGTCGCGCCTTTGTCTGTCGCTCCTCTGTCGGGACACCCTCTGGTTTGCGTAACAACAACAATGATGTTTCTCCCCGACACGGCTCCCCGATCACGGCTGGCTGGATGACGAATCCTACATTCCGTTGGCGTGGCGCAAAGTGAAAACCAAGCTACCCGGAAACAAATATCGAAAGATTGAAGTATATCGTCCCAAGAAATTTGTTCTATATGAACGGTTCATGGGCCCAGTGGACAGATTGTGCGTTCCGATTTTTAAGATTGTGTGCCGCATATCTAATTTGTTTCAATTTGCTATTGTGTGAACAAGTATTAATGGGAAATCAATGTAGCACACATCTCCTTATTGATGCTCCTCTTTCTTCTAAGATGGCCCATTATTCAGCGACCAAATGCGCGCCACCAACCATCGCCATTTCCGCTCTCCAAACTGGTGCCTGGGCAGCGCGTTCTCCTTCCTGCTCGAAGCTGCCCTAGTGAACGCTGTCATTATCTATAAGAGCTGCCACCCCAAGTTTCAAACATCGACGCCAAGCCCCTTGTCATTTCTCAGCTTTTGGAGTTCACACGCTCCTCGGACACGCCTTTGCTGCACCACTTGCCTGCTGGTGGTATTTCACTCGTCCCTCCAGTTCTGAGTAGGCAGCAACTATTCACAGTACGCACACAGTGGGAATTAGGTCATTTCGGTAGACACGTGCCATACAAAAATAGGAAACGCTGCATTATGCACCCCGGCATCAAAAGCCAAAACTGCGCATTTCTGTTGGATTTGTGGTGTCTTCCTACACTACAACATCTATGGCGATAACACGCTGGCTTGCACGGAGCTGTGGCACACTTCAGACTGCGTTTCCAAATTTGTGTGATGCGTTTCATGTGACACTGCCATTTTCTGTTTGCCATTTCTATGTTGTACTGTCAAAAAATCATGAATCCGCAGTCTTCAATCTCACATTACATTGATGCTCAAACACGTCTTCCACTGCACGTTGAAATGATGCTCAACCTTACGCACAAAACACATGGCAGTTATAGGGCCATCGTTTTTTTTCGACCCATTGTTGGCCAATCAAATTTTAACGAAAAATTTTCGATCGATTGTGGGACAATCATTTTTTTTCGCTCGATTATGGGCCATCTTCAAAACCGGGGGTCTGACAGACCCCCGTGACCGGTTATGGGGTATGTTGTGGTCGGCGTCATGCAGCGCTTGCCGGGCAACCCTGGCCTTCAGCACCGCGACGTCCGCCTCTTCGATGTCGGCCGAAACGGCCAAAGCGACTGCCTCCGCGCTGAAGCAACGGTAGGTAACGGGTTACCCAGGGTGGAACAAACAAACCAAGTGGCAAGCACACCCTTACAATGGTGGCTCCATTCCTTTCTCGATGTACTTGTAGAAGCAGCACCAAAACTTGTCCGGACAGGGGCGCTGGCTCTTGATGAAGAGCGAATTGGTCGCCCACCATTCCACGATGCAGTGGCAACGGGTCGCCGTGTCGTGTTCACGACGCTGGACCTCTCGCTGGTTGCATCGAATCATATCTCGAATCATGGCTCGCGTCGCCATTTGAGCAGAACAGAGGGGCTGCGTGCCAAAACGAAGTGGGGCGCAGAGAGGGACACGACGGGAGGGGTAATAAAAGTTCAAAATGGGAATTGCGCTCTCAAATTCTGCAAAGCAAGGGACAACTGGAGGGAGCAACCGGACAAAGATGACTGCGAAAGTTCGAACGACAAAAGTAGAACTACTGTGCCACGAAGATACATCAACTAAAAGTTACTAGTATTCGTTCCTAATGGAACTGTACTTTACGCATTGGAAAGATGCAGTAACGTGTTACTTCAGTCGACTAGCCTGTTCAATAAGTAAGACTGCGGTCTTCCGAATTCCTAATGAACCCGCAATCTGTTCCTTTTCGGCTTGGAAACATGCCGTATGGAACAACCCACGAAACCGTCACTTTCACACCCAAACGCAGGCTACTGAAACGTCGCCAACTACTCCCGGTCTGTACTGTTGCTGAAATACTGTGTCAGTCCAAGGATACAACGAAAATCAGTAGATATACAACGCAAATCAATGGACAAGGAGATGCACAACTTCGACCGTCAGCTCAGCAACAGGTGTGTTGTCATTCCACGGTCGTATGTGAAAGTACACAATTAGGGGATAACACGTTACCGCTGTTTAGACGGCCGCGCAGGGACAGCGGGAGTAGCGGGGTGGACAAAGCAGAAGCGTGCAGCGTCGACATGCCCGACAAAGTCACCAACACAACCGGCCGAGCGATGGACGGGTTAGTTTCAATTCGAGGATGTGCCTTTCTGACGTTGGCATTACTCGATGGGGTAACGCGTTACCTCTTTTTACCACAACCATGGCCACCACTGCAGACATCCTCCACGGGCCAAGGACAAGATTCTGCCGCTACGCCTGCAGTTTGCGGTTGCGGTGTTGGTCATAATAAGCTCCATCTGCACCATCACTGGACTGCAAATTGTGGATTTGGTCAAGATTGTGATGGGCTTCTTTTGACCAGTCGGCCCTCAAAAGCACACTTAGGCGACCACTAAACACTTACGCCCTCACTCGTTACCTTACTGTTTGCCTTACTCGCTGACCAACACGTGTCGTCATTGCCGATTGGGTTGCCGTAAGTCGCAATGAGGTAACATGTTACCCGGAAAACATAGTTGGAGTTGGTGGTCATCCCACATGGCTGCCAGTGATGTGGAGTCACTTCCAATGTATTCAACAGTGTTCGGTGTACACGCACAGCGCAACAGGAGACAACAAAGAGGTACCTATCGTGAATGAGGTGACATGTTACCCAGAGCACATTGGTGGACTTGGTGCTCATCACACACGACCGCCAGAGATGTGGGGTCACTTCCAATGTATTCAACATTGATTGGTGTACACGCACAGTGCAACAGGAGACAACAATGTGCTACGTATCGGGAAATCGGAGTTCGGATTAACACGTTAACCGACGAAATCTGGTTTTCCCGATCTTCCTCAAGCCATGTGGCACACAGAGGCCCGGTTTCACTTCCATTGTACTCGCCGTCAATCCGCCAACACGCACAAGGCAAAAGGAGCGCTCCATCTGCAACGTAGCGCAAAATCATATTTTTAATGACGTGTTACCCAGCTGTTCTCTGGTGTTCTCTGGCCTCAGAGAACAGGTCCAATTTGGACCGTTCTCTGCACAAAGGGCTACATTGTCGCAAAATTTGGCGTTTTATATTTTGAATTGGCGCGCTACAGTATTCCAGTCACCTGGGCCGCAGCTCCACAGTGTAGGCGTACTTTATGCCGATTGACTTGACGTAGTCGAATGCGGCGCCCGCAGCTGAGCCTGAATTTTCGTTATCAGCTGTGACTTAAAATATTTTTACCCCTTAATCGCCGGTTGTGAGTTTGTGACTCCGTTTGACCTAATCGTCCCGCCCGACGGGGCCAGTAGACCCTGGCGACCTATGGGGCGCTACCCTGGGGCGGGCCCACAGATGTGCCGAAACTGGTCCGTTACGCGAAAAAGCTTACTGTAGCCGAGAGAATTCAAATTTTTAATCGTGGAGCGCGCTTGGAAAGGCGGGCGAAGCGGTTGGTATGTCAGTGTGTACTGTGTAGGGTAGGCAATGTGCAACTTTACGCGCCTAGCCACGCCGCGCGTAGGCATACTGTAAGTGAGAAAATTCAAATTTTTAATTTCGCTATAGACTGTGGAAGCCGCATGGAAGGTCATGCGTGGAAGCCGATATGACAGCATGATAGGGTATCAAGTGTGCAACTGCACAGAGTTTAGCACGCTGCGCAAAAGATTCGCAAATGCTAAATTTTCCATCAACAAAAATTTGTTCCAAGCAAGGGAATCGAACCGAGCAGATAGCCTCATACAATGAAACAAAAGGCAAGTGAGTCGGCGGCTGTCGAGCGAGGCGCGCAGCGCCGAGCGAGACGAAAAGCCTGGAGCGGGCGAGCGAAGCGAGCCCGCGCAGGGCTTTTCTCCACGCGCGCCGAAGGCGCGCGCCCAGGCCGCTAGTATTGAATTATTTTGCTGATTTGACGACTTATTTCGCCGACCCCGCAGATCGTTTGCGTTGCCGGCTTGGAAACGGGTCCTGTGCACGTCTAGAATGGCCCCGACGCAACGTTTGCCCAAGTCCAACTGAATAATCGGAGGAAATAGGCGCGTGCCTGCCTAAGCACTGTTGGGGTTTTGCAAGTTGCGACGCAGACGACAAACGTTAGCCGAGCGTCGGTCGCTAGGAGTGTACGGCAACAACGACGACGACGACGACGACGACGACGACGACGACGGCGACGACGACGACGACGACGACGACTTTCTCTCACTAACCAGGTCGTCATAGTCGTCCGGGTAGACAGAGGGACTCTGATAGCCGCAGGGCAGCAGCCACAACTGACCGTAGGAGTGTGTGGCGATGTAGGCTTTGATCGCCTCCTTATTGGCTTGGAAAAAGGCTATCATATTGCGAACTTCCACTTCCGAAGCCGGCTCCGGTCCGCAATAGATGATCGAGCATGTGTTGGAGCTGGTCCCCTGACCTATTTGACGTAAGAAAAGTGTGCCCTTTAGCATCTGGCGTGAGTAATGTTGCACTAAGTAATTATTATACCTCCGAATTCGAAAGGGAAGTTTTTGTCGAGGTCCACTCCGACGCAACTTCCGTGCGGCCTGCGATTCTGCAGCAAGCGTGGAAATTTGTGAATGTTCACTCATTGTGAAAACAACGCTCTTTGGTGTATGAGATGAAGAAGTCAACTTTCTGTTTGCCTTCGCCGGGCCAACCCCTACGAGAGGAGAGCTCGGCGTGCGTGCGTGCGTGCGTGCGTGCGTGCGTGCGTGCGTGCGTGCGTGCGTGCGTGCGTTCGTGCGTGCGTGCGTGCGTGCGTGCGTGCGTGCGTGCGTGCGTGCGTGCGTGCGTGCGTGCGTGCGTGCGTGCGTGCGTGCGTGCGTGCGAAATAAATGCCATTGATTTCCCCCACCTTGGTCCACAGTCGCCGACCGCTGCTGCTACGACTGTACTCGTACCCATCAGGGTTAGTCGATGGCAGGACGTACACATCGACAGCACGCATGAGGTCGTTGATTCGGTCGTTCGTCTCGAATTGTGTCGTCATCTAGACACGAACGTAGACCATTTATCACCTTGGGGCTTTCGCCTGGCCTGAGCGAGACAGAATACATTACCGCATGAATGAAGTAGACGGCCACGGCGGTCGAGATCCATTCCCTGGCGTGGATACCGGCGTCGATGAACACCGCCTTCTTGTTCTCTCCCGGGACGCCGAGCTGAAGGTAGGTACGGTATTGTTGTTGTGTTGTCGTCGTCGTCGTCGTCGTCGTCGTCGTCGTCGTCGTCGTCGTCGTCGTCGTCGTCGTCGTCGTCGTCGTCGTCGTCGTCGTCGTCGTCGTCGTCGTCGTCGTCGTCGTCGTCGTCGTCGTCGTCGTCGTCGTCGTCGTCGTCGTCGTCGTCGTCGTCGTCGTCGTCGTCGTCGTCGCCGTCGTCGTCGCCGTCGTCGTCGTCGTCGTCGTCGTCGTCGTCGTCTCTAACCTTGATCAGCTTCATGTCTCTTCCCTCGAACGACTGTCCTATGCTCTGCACGCTAGCGATGTCAGGGAAATTTGCCGCCGTCTCGTCGAGAAAAGTGTTGATCTGTCGTTACCACAGCTTCGAAATTGCCCACAATTTGTAGTTTAACTCTTTCCGAACCTCGTCATGCGAGTGGTACTCGCCCAGCGTGATCGATCGCGGGTCGTCCCCTCCGCTTGAACGGGCGATTCTTCGCAAGTCTGGCGTGCCCCTCGTCGAACAAGCTAAATATTTGCATATTATTTTGTATGTCGCTCGGTTGCTATCACTTTTACAACTCGTCCGCAAACTGTGACACTTCGTGATGTCGTCGGAAACTACTCTGACGTCGACTTGTCGCTGTTTCAACAGAGCTTCCACTTTGGCAGCTTCGGCTGGGCTGACAGACACGAAAGTTGGTTCGCCCAGCTGCGGATGACTCCAGAAATCGACCTAATGAGAGGCGTGCAGGAGCCCCTGCATACTTTTAGTCTAGAACGAAGAGTCGTGCAGGAGCCCCTGCATAAGACGACGCAACCGCGAAGGCTACGTAGGGAGGAGCGGATAGCGTGACAGAGCTATGTATGACGGCTTCCAAATGGGACCAATGTGCCGAGTGTCCCATAAATCCAGCCCCCGCCCCCCCCCCCCCATCGCCAGCAAGGTGTAGGTAACTTTATGCAGATTAGAGGCCAATGTATTGGCACATCTGATGCCAAATTTCAGCATCACACACCCATTCACGCGGGAATTCTGACGCAAAACGCAAAATTGGTCAAATTCCAAACACTCGCTGGCTTCTGTGAGCTACAACTTTCGCCACCGTCGAGCTAGTTTGACGCGACCTGCACCATTTTGAAGAGGATAAATCAAGCTTTCGAACGGTCTTGGAAGGAAAATTGCATCTGTTAGCACGCATATCTCATTATTGCTGGAATCGGACAAAAATTTAGATTTGTCTTTTGTCCATTGTGTGATAGTGTTGTCCGACGGACATTTGAGTTTTGTCTGCTGTTGTTTGTCTTTCGTCCGATGTAGCGTTGGTACAACAGTCGTCGGGCAACAGACGTTCGACAGAAGATGTTGTACATTCAAGTTTTGCCCGATGTCCAACGTCCGTCGGACAACGACATTGGACATCGGACAAACGACATTCGACTTTTGTCCGATGTCCGATGTCCGTCGGACAACGACATCGGACGTCGGACAAAGGACATTCGACTTTTGTCCGATGTCCTATGTCCGTCGGACAACGACCTCGGACGTCGGACAAAAGACATTCGACTTTTGTCCGATGTCCGATGTCCGATGTCGTTGTCCGACGTCCGATGTTCGACGGACAAAAAGTTTTGTCCGTCGGACAAAAAGTTTTGTCCGATGGACAAAAAAGTTTTGTCCGACGGACAAAAAGTTTTGTCCAACGGACAAAAAGTTTTGTCCGTCGGACAAAAAAGTTTTGTCAGATGGACAAAACGGACAAAAAGCTCTGGTGATAGGAAAAAACTGTTTCTAGTTATCAGCAAAGCTTTTTGTCCGTTTTGTCCATCGGACAAAACTTTTTGTCTGACGGACAAAACTTTTTGTCCGTTTTGTCCATCGGACAAAACTATTTGTCCGTCAGACAAAACTTTTTGTCCGTCGGACATCGGACGTCGGACAACGACATCGGACATCGGACATCGGACAAAAGTCGAATGTCTTTTGTCCGACGTCCGATGTCGTTGTCCGACGGACATCGGACATCGGACAAAAGTCGAATGTCCTTTGTCCGACGTCCGATGTCGTTGTCCGACGGACATCGGACATCGGACAAAAGTCGAATGTCCTTTGTCCGACGTCCGATGTCGTTGTCCGACGGACGTCGGACATCAGACAAAACTTGAATGTACAACATCTTCTGTCGAACGTCCGTTGTCCGACGACTGTTGTACCAATGCTACATCGGACGGAAGACAAACAACAAACCACTTCTCAGCTATTGCTACTTGTACATCGTCCGACGTCCGTTGTCCGATTCCCCCCTTCCACTATTGTGTTCCTCCAACAATAATGAGATATTAACCATTGAACTAAAGTCGATCGGTCGGCCCTAAATCTGGTCGCGCCAGTACCTCCTGCTGCTGGGCCAGGAAGGAGGGCCAGGAAACGCGGCCGACCAATTTTGCGTTTTGTGCTAGAAATCGCGCGTGAATGGGTATATGATGCTGAAATTTGGTATCAGATGTGCCAATACATTGGCCTTTAATCTCTGTAAGTTTCACTGCATATAGTTTTCTATAGCTTGCTAGCAGTGGTGGATCCAGGATTTCGGAATGGGGGGGGGGGGGAATTTTTGAGGCCACAGGGGGGACCAAGATGCTATAAAAGAACGTAAAAAAATTTGCGCCGCAGGCGAAAATTTTTGCCGATTTTGGCCTATTTTGGTACAAAAGTGCTATAAAATAGCGCCGCAGGCAAAAAATTGGGCCGATTTTGGCCTATTTTGGTACAAAAGTGCTATAGAATAGCGCCGCAGGCGAAAATTTTGGCCGATTTTGGCCTATTTTGGTACAAAAGTGCTATAAAATAGCGCCGCAGGCGAAAATTTTTTGCTCTGGAGGTGCTGCCGCGCAATTTTTTTTTCTCCGGAGAGGGAATGGGGGGGGGGCGGTTTGGCCGAATGGGGGGGGGGGGCGGACGCACAACCGCCCCCCCCCTGGATCCGCTACTGCTTGCTGGAGATGGGGGGGGGGGGGCTGGATGTATGACACCCGGTAGTGTACCACCGTAGACTTTTGAGCCGCGAGTTCTACAAATAAGACGCTAGCAAATCTCCGTTACCTCGTATATGGAGGAGACGTCGCTTCTCAGGAACTCCAGTTGCTCAACAGTTGAGGGCAAGACTTGCAGAAGTATCTGCCTGTAACAATCGGCAATGTGTCGTGCAATGATGGTCGTGTGAAAGTGTCCAGTTTGTGGCTTATTGTAGAGTTATTCAGTCTACGTTATTTGGACTAGAATAAAATGGAATAACAGTTCAATACGGCAATGGATGTGTAGAGATCATAATATGCAGTATATGTGTCCACCCATCCACCTTTCTTGGCCAAGGGCGGTCGATAGGAGTCCGCAAGCCAGCAGCGCAGTGGGAAGTCGCATTTTGTCGTAAAACCCTCACAAATTGCTGTAATTCGCTTGGTTGTTTAGCACAGAAATTGTCCCCTCTTCGCAAGCAGCAAGCTTTTAGGC
>JASAMZ010008493.1:0-32500 GCA_030248115.1 Linhomoeus sp. GSCO2_2 | reverse complement strand
CTCCAGCTGCTCCACAGTGGAGGGCAAGACTTGCAAGAGTTTCTGCCTGCAACTTTGTTCAATGCCTTTTATCAGTTATTTCAAATATCAAACAAGAATCTTAGTTGAACAGTTTTGTTGATATTTTGGTAATAATATCTCTTATTAATTAATGAGTAATTTTTGTTAATTCTTTTGTTTATTTGTAATTTTTTGTATAAAAGTCTGGATTTAAATCGATAAGCTATGGAGTTCTACATTTGGGAAGATCTTGTTCATAGCTTATAAGTACGCTTTTCTAGGCTGACAGTTTACATGTTTTCATGTTAATAAATTGCATTCATAGCCTATTTCAAAGAGTCGTCTTACCCTTCCTGCCCAAAGGCGGTCGATAAAATGCCGCAGGCCAAAAAAGCAGCTATAAGTAGCATTTTGCAGCGATTACGTCACACACTACCGTACAGGACGTTGCTTGGCTGTTTAGCGCGGAAAATGTCCTCTATAGTAAGCAAGTGCACAGAAGGCAAGAAGCAAGCTGGCACGTGAAAGGTTCTTTCCTTTGCGTTATCGCAGAAAAGTACTCAGCAATTGTCGTTAACCCGCTCAGCAATAGACAATAGAAATACTTAACATTCTTCATTGAGTGGCGCTCATATCTTGGATTACTTGTCTGTCTAAATCGACTAAATCTAAGCGATTTGCAAACCAGTAAAATGGAAGGAAAGTGAACTCAAACTGACATTTTGCATTGGGCGCCGCCGCAGTGAAATTAACAGGGTAGCACCCCCGTTCGCAAACTGATAAACCTGTCAGCTGTCATACGATGCTGCCGGAAGGAGCAAACAGCACTTGATAACACCTGAGAATTTCAGACGTGTAGGAAGGGTTTACGACCTTTGGACGCAGTGGAGTAAACGTTCGTGTCGTTTTGACAAAATGTGTACAAGTGTTTTCTGCGCTGAAATGAACGTTTCAGTAAACCTCAACTGTTTTGCATGCAAGATGCAAAAGTGGGGGGGGGGGGGGGGGAGGGTGGCTTATTCGAGGAAATACGATAGTTATCTTAGCCAGTTCATACCCAGTTTTGCAACAAACTACAGGGTAGCGCACGTATCTATTCCCGATTCTATTTGGCTATAACTCGGTCATTTTCAAACGAATCTTCCTCAAATTTTGGCACAACATAGACACACATTCAAATTTCACATTAATTTTTTCCCTGCAAAAATCATTAAAATTCGCCCGGTAAATCGTTAGTTTTAGCAATTACAGTAGAAATTGTCAACTTTCGTTGTCTTGCCGCCTGAGAGCCTGACAAACGGAAAGGCGTCTGCTATGAAAACTCTGAGCAGTTTCAAAACCTTGACTTTTATCCAGTTGAGGTCAAGAAATCCAAAAAAATGCTTCGATATCACTGAATATCTGCTTTGACTGATGAAGGAGAAGAAGAAGAGCGCCTGACACGCTGGGGGAAGGTCACAGAAGAGGATGGGGTCACGTAAAAGGCTTAACTTGAGAGTTACGCGGTAGAACTAGCCGAAATTTTAACACCAAAAATTCTAAAGGTTTGTCAGTATTGTACGAAAATATCAAGAAGATCCGTTAGGAAATGACGGAGAGAATCGGGAACAGATATGTGCGTGCGCCACCCTGTACCGGGTGGTCCAAAAAAAAGTGGCACCCTTTGAGCGCTCACAACTTGCCCGTACAGCTGCCGATCGCGTTGAAAATTTGCACAATTATTTTTCCTTATAGTACCAATAGACACACCAAATTTAACCTAATTTGGTTTTACAGATCCAGAGTTGCAGCGTTGTGAATTTTAAAGTACTGTCGCTCGTAGAGAAAGTTTCGATCGTCTGTAACTTTTGCGTAGGCCAAGCAATCAAGGTCAAACCTTCACAGGATATACTCTGGAAGGTTTGCTACCTAAATACCATGGCAAAATCACAACTTTTAAAAGTGCCGCAAATACTGCATGAAAATCGTTCTGACTGTCTGCTGCGACTCACACGCTGGAGTTGCAACACAGAGTCGCATGTGCGGCACGTCTAAAAAGTTGAGATTCTGGCATCGTATTCAGGTAGCAAACCTTCCAAAGTATATCCTGTGAAAGTTTGACCTTGATTGCTTCACCCACGCAAAAGTTACAGACGATCGAAATTTTCTACAATACTTAAAAATTCACAACGCTGCAACTCTGGATCCGTATAACCAAATTGGGTGAAGTTTGGTGTGCTTATTGGCACCACAAGGGGAAATAATTGTGCAAATTTTCAACGCAATCGATCATCGTACGGGCAAGTTGTGAGCGCTCAAAGGGTGCCACTTTTTTTCGCCCGGCCTCAGCCGGGCGAACCCCTACGAGAGCTTATCGTGCGTGCGTTCGTTCGTTCGTTCGTTCGTCCGTCCGTCCGTCACGCTCTCAGATCTCGGTGTTGGAAAGTCGTAGGAAGGAGATCTTGGGCTCTACGGAAAGCTCTCGACTCACTGGTAATGTTGCTAAGAGACTTCGAAATTCAAAAGTTTGAATTGCGCGCGCTACAGTAACCCGAAGGTCAAAACGGAAAACGGCTGTAACTCGCTCGTCTTACGTCGTAGAGCGGCGTGCGATAGGTCAACTAAAAGGTCTCGACGTACTCTTTCGTTTGGCATTAAAAGTTTTCTTTATTACGCAAACACGCAACACGAAAAGCGACATTCTCGCGTTTTTTACGCAGAAATCGCTCTAACTCGCTCAGCGTGCGTCGTAGGGAGATAATCTTGGGTTGGTTGGATAGCTCTCGACTCACTGATCATTTGTTCTTCTATTGGTCAAAACTCAAAAGTTTGAATTTCGGGAGCTACAGTAACCCAAAGGTTCAAAACGCGAAACTTATCTAACTAGCTCGTCTTCCGTCATAGAGAGACGGTCTTGAGTTCGTTGAATAGGTTTTGGCACACTGATAATTCCGTTAAGAGAACTCGAAATTCAAAAGTTTGAATTGCGCGCGCTACAGTCACCCGAGGGTCAAAAACACAAAACGGCTCTAACACGCTCGTCTTACGTCGTAGAGCGGCGTGCGACAGGTCAACTAAAAGGTCTCGACGTGCTCTTTCACTTGGCGTAAAAAATTTGTTAATTACGCAAACACGAACCACGAAAAGCGACATTCTTGCGTTTTTAGCATAGAAATCGCTCTAACTCGCTCAGCGTGCGTCGTAGAGAGACGATCTTGAGTTGCTGGATAGCTCTTGACTCACTGATCATTTGTTCTTCTATTGGTCGAAACTCAAAAGTTTGAATATCGCGAGCTACAGTAACCCAAAAGTTCCAAACGCAAAACTTCTTTAACTCGCTCGTCTTCCGTTGTAGAGAGACGATCTTGAGTTTGCTGAATAGGTTTCGGCACACTGATCATTCCGTTAAGAGAAGTCGAGATTCGAAAGTTTGAATTTCGCGAGCTACAGTAACTCAAATGTTCAAACAGTAGATCGGCCCTAACTCGCTCGTCTTACGTTGTAGAGCGGCATTCGTTCGACCGTTTGAAAGCTTACGTTAAGGCAGTTGTTGAACGGTCATTCCTAAAGTCATTCCTAAACAGTACTTTTGTTTTTTTAACCCTTGTCTTACGAACAACTTTGTTTCCTGAAAAAATTAATCCCGGGCGATCCCAATGTTGCCTTGCAACAACCGTTCAGAAATGCGTGTGTCTTGCTCAAAAAATTAATCCCGGGCGATTCCAATGTTGCCCTGCAAGAACCCCTCAGAAAGGAGCGTGTCAGAAGTAGCGCATGAATAGTGGACTCCGGGCGGGCGCGCGTCATATCGGAAAGGCTTCGAAATACTTCACAAAAGTATCCACTCTTTTACTCTTCCACTTTAAAACACTCACAAACCACTCTGTATTAATAAAACAACTCAACTTTTTTAAAACAGCTTGTTTTGGACCACCCGGTACATGAGATGCTGCTGTGAATGCCATTGAGCCATTGTGAAGCACGAACGCATGTACAGCCACAACAGAGATGTGCAGAAGTCCCTGCATTTGTGTCCTGGCATGAGACATGTCACGTGAAATCATGGGCCGACAGGGGGGGGGGGGTATTAGTGTTCATTGGACTTGGCAAACTGTTACGGTCGGTAGCCGCCCGTCTGTCTGTCGCCTGCCGTGTAGGTTCTACGCTTTTTTCTCCAAAATCCACAGCGTTTTTAAAAACCGCCACACGTGCACATATTGTCACTAAAATCACTCTTCTTCTTCCCCAAAATTCACATCGTAGTCTCTCATTTCCCTTTCCAGCAGCCACCACTTGCCAAAAACGCCAAAATCCACTATACTTTCGTAGAATTTTTGCGGCTTTTCGTACCAGGGCGTCAGCCCTTTGCATTGCGATGCGTAGGCGCCGCTTTTTTCGTCGTATTCGCTTTTGGAGAGTATGGAAAAGAGAAATAGGCCGCTATATTGATACAATGACAGGTTTTGGAGTTGTGTTCGATTGGATAGCGTTTGAGTGCAATTTGGGTTCGCCAGTGGGGTAGAACCGACCTGAGGAGAATTGGATTTTAATTTACATCTAATTATGTAATTAATTTATGCGTAAAATTAGTATAAATTTAATTTGACATTCTAATTCCATAGTACTCTAGTTAGTGCTCATTGTAATCTCTATTTCCTTAGTTCAACCTTAGAATATAAAATTTGACATAGCACACCACGGCAATTCGACCCAAAAGCGATTGTGAATAATTTGTTGTTGAATTCTTGTACTATTATTCCTTGGGGAGTTATGAACATTAGCAAGCACACTGATATCACCTGCTTAAACTTTTAAACGATGACCAAACAATCGACAAAACTTAAAATTTCCATCTACTTAAACGCGACTAAATGATGTGCATTTTAAGCGCGCGGAAAGCGAGAAATCGGACTTTTGAAAAATTACTTTCTGCAAATTTAGACGAATCCAATTTGGCCTCTATACCGAATACTATATACTGTAACATACGAAATTGCATACCTCCAAAATACCAAAACAACACCGAAATACCTCCCCTAAAGCCAGTCTTTTCCCGGCCAAATCCTCCAAGTACTGCTCCATGGTGGGCACGCTGTTGGCAGCCCAGACGCAACACACTCCGCAGCCCGTAATCGCGACACTTTTGAATTTGCGCTCTTTCGCCCCTCGCACAGTGTCGAAAAAGACGGTTTTGTAGTCAATTCCCACGCGAGTGAAATAGTCAATTAAGCTGCGGCCGAGTTTTTTGAAGCCGTTTTTGACAAATTTCGCCATTTTGACCAAAATAATGCTGAAAACTAGGAAAAATTGCACATCTGACAAATTTGACAACGCGCAAGCGAACAAAAATGCTGAGATTATCGCGGAATTCAGAAAAAAGTTGTGAATAAAACTGTCGGTTTAAACATCAGAATGGAGTCATCCCAAATATCGGCTACATTTTAATCTTGTTACACTATCGTTCCAAAATTTTGCGTATGACTTAAGAAATTTCAGCCGATATGACCGCATACTATCACATAAATATTATCCAACGCATGCCACCCGATACTTTATTACGGGAAAGCACAACAGATAAAACACAAACACAAATAAAAATAGATACGAATCACTCAAAACCACAATTTTTGCAATATATCATCGAATAAAGTTCACAATTCCTTCTTCTTCCTATCTTTGCTCGTTTTCTCCCAATATAGCAGAATTTGGGCCAAAATAACCCCATTTAGTGTCGACGCCACAAAATAGGTCAGTATTACCAATTTATCCCCAGTCTCTTGAATGGAGGTGAAGACGCGTGCCGCCGCGCCTATAGAAAGTATACGGTAGGCGGGAGATTTGAATTGGTTTATCCCACAACTACCCCCCCCCCCCCCCCCCCATTACGTTACAAATGCACTCACCCCCCCCCCCCCCCCCATTGAGGTTCTGTGAGGGGGGGTGGGCGGTAAATATTTTCGCCGTTGATTCACCGCTAACGGGTGCAAAATGCGCGCCGCAGGAAAAAATTTTGCCGTTTCTCGTCTTGAGTGCAAAATTTCCACTTTTACAGCGCCGCAGACGAAATTTTAGCGCCGCAGGCAAAAAAACTTCTTTATTCTTTTGCTGAACATCTGGGGGGGGGGGGGCGAAGTCGGCATATGGAGGGGGGGGGGGAGCATTTGCTCCGAATGCCCCCCCCCCCCCTTATAACCCCCGCCAACAGAAATTCCAAAATAAAACAAAACCTAAAATACGCACCGGCGAATTGCATGAATACGGTAATGAACGACAACTGTCCCGTGGAGGCGGCGCTGTAATTCGAGTGAATCTGGAGACCCTAAAAGACAATACTAATTTGATTAATTCCGGGAATATAATTTAAATAAATGGGATAAAGAAAGGCGTACCGTAGACTGATTCAGCACAAATCGATACACATAAATACAGAAAACTACTTTAAATTTCCATTATAAATACTCCATTAAATCAATTACCATTGATTAAATGAAGTAAATTTATTGAATTAATTAAACTAATTAAATTAACCAAATAAAAATTAATCCATTAAATTCAAACAAGATTAAAACCCACCCTAGCGAATACGGCAATCGGTATAGTCGAGGCTTGTAAAAGTGCCAGCACAGAAAACGGCACGATTCCACTAATTAGCAACCCGCCAACAATACTATAAACTACCACAAATACTATAGCCTCCGTTGTTTTATTAGAATAGTGGAATATTTGGAGTATAATAATCGCTGTTTGAACCGACATGAACAAGGTGTCGCCCCACTGGCTGAAAAATAATGGGTATTTTTTGCTATTTAGATGTAACATTTTTGGCAAAAAATTCAGAAAATGCTTCGCACTGACTGAAAACTGCAATAAAATGTCACACTAACCCCCCATAGAAATACAGTAAATCGCGCACTGCTGAAAGGAAAACTATACACACACATAAAAAATGTCACTCAATTAATCTACTATCGTTTGTAAATTACACAAATTTCGCTCAAATAAGCGCCCCCTCCCTCAAATAAGCCCCCGCCCGCTATAATAAGCGCCCCCTCGAATGTATGTTAGAAACAAATTTTGCACATAAAAAATTACAACAAGAAAAAACAAAACTACAAACCTGAAAACAAAACCGCTCGCGTAACTATAGCCCGCCATTCCAGTACATCCGGCCAAATCCAAAAATCGCGAAAATAGGCTTATTCCCTCGCCACTTTTCGCCAAAAATATCTTCACGATTTGCGGCAAGAAAACTGGAAAATTATGGAAATTTTTTAAAACGTTGATAATTTGAAAGTTCAAAAAAATTTAAAAACTCACCCAACAGAGATCCTACAGTAATCCCCAGGCCCAGAAATCGGCTCAGGACCAAGCGAAGGCAATCGACTAAAAAAATTTTAAAAATTTATTTAACTTAAATACTTAGTTTCAAATTAACTGTATCCAGAAAATTTGAGGGTTGTAAACTAGTTCGAATTTTCTACTCATTCACTTCATTTTTCCAAAACGCAGCATTTGTCAAAACGTGAAACCACAGAATTACGCACGCTGTACTAAAACCTTCATAGGTATAAGCAAACTACTTAAAACCCTATATTTCTAAAACAATATTAAAAAATTCTCTTACCATTCGCAAAATTGAAATTGACTAGCAATTCCTCAAAACAGTCGTTTGGGAACAGCGAAAGCACTGTCTTGTGTAACAAATCCATTTTTTGCCTATTTGTAAAACAAAATAAATATAAATTTGACAAACAAAAAGTACAATATTGTGTCAAAATATGATGCAACACGCCAAAATGCAAAAAAGTCCACAAAAACCCACCAAAAGGTTAAAAATATTTATTCGGATCGACCGAAATAAATCTCACTAAAAACGACACAAAACAGCGATCGAAAAGGAAATTTTCTAAAGCGATAGAATTTCGTGAGCGCAGCACAAGTGAAAAAACCAATTACAAAATTTCCCAAATTTGTTCATGCTGCATTTTGATAAATTTTTATTTTTCAATTGCGCTCGCACCCAGTAAGCTCTGGCAAGAATCTAAATTTAGGTACCGAAATCCCAAAACCCTAAAATCACACAGAAATACTCTAATAAGCCACCCGGGTTGCTTATTTTGAGTGGGGGGCCTATTAGAGGGGGGGGGGGGGATACTGATTTCCACCCAATGCACACAAAATGCGTAAACGCCGTAGTAAATATAACTACACTATACGTTTGTTGAATATAATCAACGTAACCTACCGCGTACTAAAAGGAAAGGCCTCTACTACATTACTTGTAGTATAGTACTACGGTACAGTATACCTTATAGATAAAGTACACAATACGCAGACAGTATAGTGTATAAGGTAGGAGGGAGCAGTACTATTGAATTAAGGGGGTGGGCTTATTAGAGTATTCACGGTACGACACGCGAGTATCCACAACAAGCAATACTATAATAATAATTCAACGCCTAGAATCGTCAAACTTTTTTGTCGCAAACAAAATATCGCACGTTCTCGGCACTTTTTTCCACAAAAAATCCACTATTTTTTCTTCTTTTCCACGTCAATTTCGCCTCCCCAATAGTACACAATCTGGGCGAAGGTAAGCGCCGCCATAACAAAGGCCACGACATATGTGACAATGACTAATTTGTCGCCCGTCTCGTAAATAGAGGTGAAAATTCGAATAAGCGCCCCCAAAACTTGTATGAAGACGGAAATTGAGGACAATTGGCCCGTGCTCTGATTTTGGTAGTTGGTGCGGATTTGGAGGACCTAAAATAATTTGGGAATTTTTGTACAAATTATGAATTGCGCTAAAAGAAAATTGTACACGTACAGCAGTGTACATGTTAAGTAGAGTAATATTAACTATTTATAGAAGTGTAAAAGTAGAAATGCAAAATTTCAAAACTACAAGATGTAGGTTTACTAATAGAAGCAGTATATAGCATTAGAAGTGTAATTTCAGAAACGCAAAAATTTTAGTTCAAAATCACAATTTTATCAAATAGGTTAATGTACATGTAAAAAAATGTAATCTTACAAACACAAAATTTCATTATCACTTTTCTGAGCAGATTCCTTTATTAAAAATAGTCCAAAATCTAACTTAATTTTATTCTCATTCTAGTCTAATCTAACTAATCTAAGGAAAACTTAATACAACTTAATCACAATATTTTGATTCAACAAAACCCACCCTTGAAGTGAACACAATCGGAATCACGCAAGTCTGCAGGAAAGTCAGCATAACGTAAGGGATGATTTCCATTTTCACAGCAATTCCAAAAGTGACATAAATCGAAACAAATAGAATCATTTGCAAGTTTTGCCCATTGAAATGATAGACCATAGCCACTTCCACGGCCACTTGCAGGCTGACGATTATCAAATCGGCATACTGACTAAAAAATACGCAAACTATTGTGTAAAAGACACGCAAAATAATGTGCAAAAGTATTAAAAATCGGACAAAGGTGCTAAAAATTGGGCAAGGTGTTAAATAGTGAGGAAAAGTTTAGAAAATTGGGCACAATTGTTAAAAATATGGCAAAGTGTAGAAAATTGGGTAAAAGTGTGGAAAATTGTGCGATAATGTAGAAAATTGGACTCAATTGTAAACAAATTGAGCGGGTGTTAAAAATTGAGCAAACGTGCTAAAAATTGGGCAAAAATTGTTAAAAACAGAGCACAAGTGTAGAAAATTGGGCAAACGTGTTAAAATTTGCTGACATTTAGGTCGCATTTTGGGAGAATCTAGCGTTTATGCAAATATTATACATAAATGCGATACAATATTATAATACCCACGTTATCGGAAAATGCGACGCATACTGGTAAGCCGCCGCCCCAGTAACAGCTACAGTACTCAGCAATAGAGCCGGAACGTTCAGGCCTAAAATAACACAAATTTCACACGAATTACCAGAAAAATACCACAAAAATACTGCAAAATAAGTACAAAAGTTGTACAAACATACTACAGATTGCTATAAAAATACTACAAAAAATTTCACAAATTTAACACAAACTACCGCAATAGTACTACAAAAATTGAATAAAAATAATATAAAAGTACTACAAAACTGTTACAAAAATACTACAAAAAATACCACAAAAACAGTTACAAAAATACTACAAAACTCGTCACACTATATACCGGCTGCCGAGCGGCTGATCCAAATCTTCCAGATTTGCGGCAAGAGCACTGAAATTGTTTGCTTTTCAAAAATAGTGCCCAAATATAAAAACTATGGCCAAAAACTCACAAAATAGGGCGCAAAAAGTGAGAATCGAGCCGAGGGCTCGGCTGGCGAGAAGCTCGAGGCAGGACACTGTACGCAAATAAAATATACACTGTACATAAATAAATACTGAAATAAACAAAACAAATATATAATAAAACATACCTAGTAATAATAATACATAATAAAACATAAATAAATACAAATGCTGTACATAAATAAAATAGAATATCAATGCTGTGAATAAGATAAAAAATATTAAACACCACAAATACGGCATTATAATGTACTGAAAATACTATAAAACACAATAAACACTCAGAGGTACGGTTGAATAATACTATAAAACAATTACTATAAGTGCCGCAAATAGTACTAAAACACTGCCACACTGCAAGATACTATAAACACAATACTATACAAATAATACAAAATTACAACAGCACAATACCATTGGTAAATTCCAGCTGCAGGAAGACTGTTCTGGCACATTCCATAGGATCCATAATAATACTGTTTTTTCACTTTTTCTACAAAATTACTTCACAAACAAATTTTTGCTGAATTACCTCAAATTTGCTCGATTCAACGGGTAAATAAATCATTGAGGAAAGTATATTTTGGTCTTTCCACGTGGAGAAAAAATTGATACGAGACACAAATTGCGAATTTTTTCTCTCCAAAAACACACAACACAAAACACGGCGTCAAAAATACACAATTTTCGATCGCTAACAGAACAAAATATGCGCGCTATGAGATAAGGTTCAAATGTTGGAATGCGGTCGGGTGAAAAAAAATTCAAAATTTCCGGCGCGCGAACATCAATAAAACCTTTGCAAAAACGCGCAAAAAAACCACTTCGCATCCTTCAAAATCACTGCATTTTCATCGTCAATACTCATCCGCTTTGAATCCGAAAACCTCCATTTCTGAGATTTCAAATGTGTTGTCGTTTTCGCGGGCTGCAGACAACGGTTCGTTGTCGAAAGTGGCGCAACGACCGCTTATTCCCCGCGTTAACTCGTGACGAATGGATAGGCCTTCCGCCCCGCCGCTGTACAACGGAAAACAAAACTTGAATATAATCCACAATACCGTAAATACTATAATAAGACCCCCCCCCCCTCCCACTAGCGGGCCCAGGGGAGGGGGGGGGGGGGGGGCCCCCCCCCCCCTTGGACCGGACCTTAGAGAAGAATTTTCCTTGGTAAAGGCGCGTAAATGCAACAATTTCCACATGCGGCGCAATTTTTAGTAAAATTTCCCATGTTTAGCTTCGAGATCGGCAAAATTATGCGCGCGGCATCGATTTATGACAGATTCTGGTACATTCTGGGTACAACATCGGAAAATTTTCGCCTGCGGCGCTACTTTTGGGCAAGACAATATTCACTGTGTACGCGTCGGAACTGTTATTTTAGAGGCAAATTTTGTTCTAAAACGGCTAAAAAATGAAAAAATTAGCGCAATGGAAAGATTGTTAAAAGTTTTCTGAGGTAGCAAGAACCCCCCCCCCCCCCCCCCCCCCCCCACTCACCCCCCTCCGACGACTAGGCAGTCGTTCGTTCCATACTGGAACAGCTCTTTTGAATAATCCTTGGGTTTTTCCGTATTTTCCGTATCTTTTGCGCTATTTTCACCACTAATTCCCACCCAGGGGAACAATTTCGGTTCCCCTGGCCCCAATTTGAACAGAAAAGACTCGCCCGTGCCGAAAAAACTGCGTTTCGACTGGAAATTGTTCATTTGCGACCAACTCGTGGAACAAAACGCGCCGAAAATCTGCAAAAATTGCGCAAAAATTAGAACCGGAAATTATTGTGCAATTCTGCATTTCACAATGGAAGACTTCACTAAAATGAACCAAAAAAACTCATGGCATCTCGGGCAAAAATCGCACAAGCCGAGAAAATTCCAATTCACTAAAAAACCCTCAAATTCAAATTTGGGAAAACCTAAAAACACCCAAATTTTTGTTTTCCCTAATGCACACACACCTCCCCATCTGTAGACTCGATCAAAAATATCGTCTGATCGAAATCGGCGATTTTTTGCCACAATCGAAAAAAGCTGGTTCCGTCCAAATTAGCGCAAAACGCCAATTCCGCCTTGCACAATTGCAGGCGGGCGGGAAGCCAACTTGTGAGTGCAGCGGCCTGAGAGAAAACTAAAAAATTTATTTTTGCAATTTTCCAAAAAATATTTAAAAGATGCTGTATCTTTGAAAATTTTAAGAAACGCTGTAATTCTGGCACGCGATGCAATAATCAGAATTGCGCTGTATTATTTCTAAGAAAAGATGCAATTTGGAAATAACATTTTGAAAACTCCGACAGATTACGGCTGTTCAATGAATCCTATATACTATGGCGCCTAGAGTCTGTCCGTTATATACTATGGCGCCTAGAGTCTGTCCGTTTGTTTGTTTGTTTGTCTGTAAACGCCATATCTCTAGACACAGTTGTCGGTTCGCGATGATATATAGCTTAAACTGACCGTCCTAGCCTGTAGTTTTGCACGAAGGTTTGTGGACTTTGGTCGATGTCTAAATTCCAAAATATTTCGAAAATATCGACTGCGCCAGTACATTCTGAGCACAGAAGGCACGACACGCTGCGACTGACGTTTGATTTCGCGCCAAAAGCACTCTGTATTGTCACCATTCACTGAAGAGTTGTCGTTGTGAGACTCCAAAGTGTATTCGCAGGCACTGCATGCACGGGCAGGGGCACAGCATCAAACTGCTTTTGATCTATGTCAAATGTCTTTAGATCTATCTGAAATCTCCTACGGGCTAAAGCCAAATGTCTATGGGCTAAAGCCAAGTGTCTATTGTGTTTACAGGCGCGGGAGCTGGCGAGAGCCTAAATGTAGGCACTGGCATGGCACAGTGTCAAACGGGTTGAGATCTATCTGAAATCTCCTGCAGGTTAAAGCCAAATGTCTACGGGCTAACCCCAAGTGTCTATTGTGTGTTTACAGGCTCGGGAGCTGGTGCGAGCCGAAATGTAGGCACTGGCAGGTCACAGTGTCAAACGGGTTGAGATCTATCTGAAATGCCCTATTGGCCAAACCCAAATGTCTACAGGCTAAACCCAACCACATATTGTGTATTTGCTGGCATGGGAGCTGACGCGATCCTAAATGTAGGCACTGGCAATGGCACAGGGTCGAATGGCTTGAGACCTATCTGAAATGTCCTATGGGCTAAACCCAAGTGTCTATTGCGTATTTACAGGCATGGGAGCTGGTGAGATCCAAAATGCATGCACTGGCAGGGGCACAGCATCAAATGACTTGAGATCTAACTGTGGTGATGTCCTGTGGTGCGCTGAATTCGATGATTGCATTATCTCATTCATGCTCTGGGCTAATGACCATAGAGATTCTCCTACGGGCTAAAGGCTCTAGTGCACTTCACTAACAAAACTAGAAGAGTATTAAAATTTTGTCACACAAACTATGAAAATTCAACAAAAAATTGCGACAATTTTCATTAAAACCCACCAAATCGTCCCGCGAGCGCAAAATCTGAGATTCGAACGGCAAATCCACCGCCACGGCATTATTTTTTCCACTTTTATTTCCCGAGATTTCGTTTTTGATTTTGCCACTTTCCTCCAAAAATAACTTGCTTTCCAATTCGAATTTGGACTGCAGTCGTTGCAGTTTGGAAATGCTCAGATTTCGGACGGCGAACGGTGGGGGGGGGGGTGGGGTGGGGGGGGGGGGGGGGGGGGGGGGGGGGGGGGGTGGGGGGGGGGGTTGGGGGGGGGTCGGGGGGGGGGCGGGGGTGTGTGTCGCTGCTCTGCTGCGCGCGCTCTTTCTTTTTTGCGCGTGCGAGAGCGACAAAAGCCACTTACTACGTCTGAACACGGGGCAAACACGACAGATGAGTGGATATACTCACCTTCCGGACTTTCTCCTTGAGACGGTCCTGCTCTTCCTGACCGATACTGGGCTCCTGAGTCAATCTGGCCATCCGCAGCTGTTCGCTCGTCGCCTAAATCGAAACATCGGGTCTCAGTAGGCGGGATTTCGAAGCGTTTGCGCGGTTCAACACAACACAGCAGAAGAGCAGATGTTGAGCTAGAAATAAGCACAAACCTTTTTGCCCTTGGGTGTATCGCTGGTTGTCGCCATTGTAGAGCCACTGCTCGGTTGACTGCCGACGACGCGCGTCATAGTGGCGACCGCGCCGATTCCCGCTTGGCTTTGGCTAGAGCTACCGCCCCTTCTTCTTCCAACCTCGAAAGTCCTTCCTCCGCCTTCCGTGTCTGTTGTCTTGCCAGCAGAAGACAGAATCACCATAAACAGTCCGCACTGCTCAATGAGGCGCCCTCGCGACGGCGTAGCACATTTGTACAAAATGAGCAAGCTGAAGTGGAAGGAAGACGGCCGGAATGGCAACAAAACGTTATATTTCTCAACCCTATCGAACTTCTAGCTCTAGGGTACAGCAATCAGTGATGAACGACTGAACGTCATGCATCGCAAATCACCGCGCCACCAAACCGCTACAAAAGAGCCGCGTAATCTCAAGCTTGGTCAACTCATGAAGCAGATCACGCGCAAGCGTAACGACTTATCCTCATCACCGCCACACAAAGCTTCTCGCGCGCATTTCGCAAGTATTACAAAGACTTGAATGAATGTCCAAGTCGAACAATCGAATAAGTAAATGGCGAACGATTGTCTGAAACACGAGTGTAATTACACAAAGCTGCTGCAATTCTGCGTCCATTTCGTGCGAAGCACGTAGCTTTATCTCTGTTCAGAAACAGGCTGTGATTTCATTCTCAACTGTCGTTTAGTAATATTGTGATACATGCTAAACAATGCGCGAAGCCACAAGTCTTGAGTGGTTGGGTTAGTTTGGTTTGAACTGCGGGATGAAGAAGAGCAGTGTTCTACCACTTCGGTAGCAACGTTCGAGAAGGCGAGGCTGGCGAATGTGGTTGAACGGCGCACAAAATATCACAGAGTCTCTCTTCAAATACATGACATCATTTCGGAGTGTGTCTGGAATAACGCAACCAATTTGTATTTAGCATACTATCGCTACGGTGATTATCCAACCGGTTACGCTGGTATTGTCGACGTGTCGTGTGTCGCTTTCGGCAAGTCGATCTCCGATCTGGTTGAAGGGAAGCGTTTTGTGCCGGTTTGACGGACGAGCACCGCACATTCACGATGCCGAACCTGGTGTCAGTGTTGTCGAAGTTCTCCTCGGACTACTCGAAGACGACGCCGCAGAAGCTGAAGCTGATCGACGCCTACCTCTTCTACATCATGCTGACGGGCGTGATCCAGTTCGCCTACTGCCTTCTCGTCGGCACATTCCCCTTCAACTCCTTCCTTTCCGGCTTCATCTCCACCGTCGGTTGCTTCGTTCTGGCCGGTACGTTATGTATCGCACGTGTGCGTAGAACAAGGGTTGACCATCGGCGTCTTCATGGGGGGGGGGGTGTGCTCTTTTTCCCCCCCTTATGATCGAATCGAAAGATTTGCAGAAATTTTCTTGAATTGGGGGCATTTTGTCCAAATTTTCGCCTGCGGCGCTATATTCGTCTTTGGTGGTGTGGGTGGGCCCACAACAACGGAGAAAGTCTCGCCAGTCTTGAAGTTGTTATGAGCATGTACGCCACTGCAGACCCTAGATTCGCCACGATAAGCAATAAGCATGAGGGTTGCCCACGCTGCGCTGATACTGTTCCGTCCTACCCGTTCTTCGTTGTCGGACTTTTCATCGCCGTTCTGTTTCCAGCGTGCCTGCGAATCCAGGTGAATCCGGAGAACAAGTCGCAGTTCCCGCACATCAGTCCCGAGCGCGCCTTCGCCGACTTCATCTTCGCCCACGTGATCCTACACTTGGTCGTGGCCAACTTCCTCGGCTGACGACAGTAGTAGTGCCTTCGATAGGGTGAAGAAGGATGAATTGATTGCCAGAAGGGAAACTACTACCGTGATGTCCTGTCTGCCTAACTTGTCGTCGTCCGCATGCTAGGGTGGCATATTCGTTGTTTGGTTGGTTCGTTCTCGGCTCGACGCATGGGGCGCATTGTTATCGTTGAGGCGCGACGTTATTTGCCTGAGGTTCTGGGCACTTCTTATTGGGTTACGCGAGGAGAAGCCGTCAGTAAAGGTGATTCATCTGGAGTCGCAGTGATCGATTGGATTGAGTCTGTTGGGTTTCTACGCATCGTAGCAGTATTATTTTCCTTGTTCGGGATTACGGTATTCTGTAGACGTGTCGTCTCGATCAGGATTTCGAAACGAAGAATCCGTCAGAAAAGACGTCGAGATGAACTGGACGCACATGCTCAAGGTGGTCACCAAGGAAAGCCGCATTTGGTGAATGAGTAGGAGTGTTTAGGTTGGATTTCGACCTTAAAAACGCTGCAATTCTTGTCAGGGCGCCGACTGTGATGGCCTACAGCGTGGCCTACACCGTCTGGTGGATCTACGTGTGCGACACCAAGATCGCGATCAAGTACCTGCCCCTCTACCGAGGCAAGCTCAACGAGAAGCGCAGCTTCAACCCACACTTCGACCCTTAGGCGCCTGACGACTATTGACATTTCGCCCTTAGTACTGTGTAGCGCAAGAGAGGGCGAGTCGATTCTCCTTCTTTGGTGTAGGCACTTGGTTGTCGCTGCGTCACTGTCCAAATAGGGCGAAGTAGCCTTCGAGAGAACAAGTAGCTGTAGTGGGTTGACTTCGGACCTCTTGAGGTGACTCGTGTCGCTGGAATTCCTGCGATTTGGACCCTGTGTGTCCATGGGTATCGGTCTGGAGAGAGAATAGAGTTTCCAGCCCATTGTTGGCTAGCCTCTGTCACTTCCCTCCACAGTCAGCAGCAATCTGCTCCATTCTTTGACTTGAAACTTATTTTGTAAGCATGGCGCAGTATCTTGTGGTCTGCGCTTTGGCCAAAAAGGTTAGCAAGATGGCGTTGTCAACCAAGAAAGCAGAGAAATCGCCGAAACCTAGCGCCGCTGCTGCTAAACAAGAAGATACCCTAGAGAATCTCTACAATGAATCTTATGCTCTGGTGGAACAAGGGATCTGCTTCGACGAAGTCGGGGATTCGAACGGCGCGCTGACCATGTATGAGAAAGGATTGGAGCTGATTGAAGCGGTAGGTCGCATTGCCGGGTTACGGTAGCTGTACCGATATGTGTACCGTAAAGGTTATCCGCGAAGCTTCACTATCTCAGCTTGACTACCCTGCGTATAATTTCGATATGTACCTACTCCGTTGTCCTTCTGTTTCATACTCGACTAACTGGGCTATTTCACCTTGTCTCACCGTCATATGTTATGCTTCAGGCGCTGAGGCTACCTCCGAAGGACAACTATCACGACAAGTTGCGGCGGGCCAAGTCGCACGTGGAGACGCGACTGAAGGACCTGAAAGGGGAGAGCTGCGCGTCGTCTTCTGACGATCAGTCGCCTTATCAGCAGCCGTACGACCTGCTGAACGAGACTCTGGAGTCCTTCGGCGACAGCAAAGACGCCGACGAGCTCTTCCTCATTCCCCAGGGGGTGCAGATCTTCTTCATTCGGGGAGAGGACGCCTCCGTGCCCTCCTATCCCACGGAGCTGCGCGTCTTCCGCTTCCGGGACGAGAAGGAGAAGTCGGAGAAGCAAGCAGTCGCTGTTGCTGCGCAGCCGCCCGCCTTCCTCCAAGTGGGAGACTGGATCTACCCCCTGATCCCCGGTCGGTCGCCGGTGCTTCGCAGCAGCTACGGCGCCTACCTCTTCCCCAATCCCAGCGAAGGGGTCGACGACGCCTTCGTGGGTGTTCTCCTACCGCAAGACCTCGATGAGGATACCAGGCGCGCCTTCGAGGACCTGCTGAAGGGGCGGTAGCTCTAGCCAAAGCCAAGCGGGAATCGGCGCGGTCGCCACTATGACGCGCGTCGTCGGCAGTCAACCGAGCAGTGGCTCTACAATGGCGACAACCAGCGATACACCCAAGGGCAAAAAAGTTTGTGCTTATTTCTAGCTCAAGCTCAACATCTGCTCTTCTGCTGTGTTGTGTTGAACCGCGCAAACGCTTCGAAATCTCGCCTATTGAAGCACGATGTTTCAATTTAGGCGACGAGCGAACAGCTGCGGATGGCCAGATTGACTCAGGAGCCCAGTATCGGGCAGGAAGAGCAGGACCGTCTCAAGGAGAAAGTTCGGAAGGTGAGTATACATCCACTCATCTGTGGTGTTTGCACCGCATTATGTCAGTAGTAAGTGGCTTTTGTCGCTCTCGCACGCGCAAACCGATGCAAGGCAAGAAAGGAGTCGCGCGTCCAGTCAGTTAGTCAGTCGATTCGATCACCGTCATCCGCTCTTTCTTCGTGCTTCGCTCGGGCCGACGTCTTCTCTTCTTCCTCTTCACTTGGCTAGGGACTAGAAGTGTCTGGCGACGAAGGCCAATCGTCCGCCCACGCATCGTCGCTCGCAGAAGTTGGAGTAGAAGTGGCAGGCGGCGTCGACGGCGTCGCAGTGGAGGGCGGCCAGCCAGACTTGGGCGGCCTTGCGGTTGACCTGCAGCGCCAGCCGGACCGAGTGGACGGCGGCGCCCACCACGCGACCGCTGACGGCGCTGCAGGCGACGATGCAGACGAACAGGCAGACCACCAGCGCCAGCGGAATCTGAAATCGAGGAAGCTTTCGATCGAAAGAGAAGCGCTTGGCGACTCTTCCCTCGCTCCGCACCTGGAAGTGAAGCAGGCGGTCGCGCTGCTGCTGCTGTCCAGTCGAGCTTCCTCCGGCGTCGCGTTCCTCCGTCTTGGGCGTTTGAGTGGCGACGCTGCGGACCCGCTTGAGGACGCCGCTACTTTCTGCCACGCTACCGGAAGACGTCCTACTCCGGCTACGCGAGGCCGTCAGCGATAGCGATCGTCGTCGTGGGCGAGGCGTCATCATCTCGAAGTGGGGCGACGGGCCTCTTCTCGGCGACAGCTGCGCCCCCCTTCTGACCAGGTTCCGGTTGGAGACTTCCCGATTCGGCGGTCGCCCTCGCCAGACGCACTGCGGCCACTGAAGACGTGCGTTCTCGAAAATCAAAGTCGAATCGAGCGTCACGAGCGAGCGGGCGGCGGCACCTGGTCGGTGTGTCTGCAAAGTCGGTCATCTAAGCTCAGCATCGAAGCCATCTGAAGCGGCGTGGGCCTGAGCACGCTTGAGCTGTGGCTGTCGAACGTCCCGCCGTCCCAGTCGTCGTGAAAGGCTTCGCCGTCGTCCTCATTCCTGCCACGTCGTTGGCTCGTCGGGCCGACGCCTCGGCTGTTGTGGCAGTGGTGGGCGCCGGCGCTTCTCGCTCGCATCTGCTCCTGTCGCTGTCTCTGCTGTCGTCGTCGCCGCCGCCGTCTTCGCAGCTGGCCGGGCGACTCGAGGGCCGCGTTGTGGAAGGCGTCGTCGTCGTCAATGCCGTACAGCGTCTTCTGGTCGTCCGAGTCGGGCTCCTCGCCCGGCATCACCGTCTCGCGACTGGCCACCGACCTCTCCATCGACAGCAGCGACGACGACGTCGAATCGGCGGCTCCGCCGGCCATCTTTGACGTCCCTTCTTCTTCTCTTCTGCTTTTTGTCTTTCAGAACTTCTGAATATTCGTAACTGCAATATTTAGATAACTTCATTCAAGGAGCCGTTGCGCGTTCTGGCGAGGTGTATTCTTCCTCTGGCACTTCTGGAACGCGCCGTCTTCGTTGCAGATCATCGACTGCACCAACTGCAGCGAGACGGACGCCGAGTACGCTCTTCTCGACGCGGACAACAAGGTCGAAGAGGCCATCGAGAAAATCCTGGATGGATTCTCGGCGGTGAGTGGCGCTTTGTAGTGATCTCTATCACGATCCAGATGACGATTTGTAACGCAATTCATTCCAGAAGACGGACTGGCAAGAGCAGAAGAGTCGCAAGGCGCGCCAACGCGACCATAGGGGTCAGCAGCTGAAGGGCATGCGGGAGGAGGGTTCCTTCGAGAGGGATTCCAATTCGACAACTACGGGTGAAGGCGGCGGCGGTGGCGGCTTCGGAGACGGCGGAGGTCGATCCGAGCGCGGGCGGCGCTTCGGCGGCGGAGGTGGCGGTGGAGGCCCTCCCCGCTTCGGCCGGGCCGGCCGAGGGAGGGGAATGGACGGCGGCGCCGACTCGACTCCCGACGGGCCCAGAGGCAGAGGGGGCTTCGATCGCGTCAACTCCGGCGGAGGACCGAGAAGAGGAGGGGGCCCGGGCGGCGGCGGCCGTGGAAGGTCCGATTGTGTCATCTGTGCACCTTGGTGGATCAGTAGACCGCCCAGGTAACGTTCCGCTTTTCGTTAGGGGTGTGGGTGGCGCCTACCGTGGCGGCTCCGGAGGCGGCGGACCAGGCAGGGACGGCTTCGGCGGCATGTGGGACAGCAATAGTGAGCTACTGCGAACTGACGAGCGCCGTTCAAAATGAATGCTTCCACTCTTATCCTCTTTCAGCCTGGGACAACAGCATGGCCAAGGACCTGTCGGGCTCCTCTCCTCCAAAAGAGGGCGAGCAGCGGCAGCAGCAAACGGCTGTCAACAAGGACGCCAACAGCATCTCTGTGTGGTCGTCGAGCGGCGGCGGCAACGAGGGCGTGACGGCGAACGGCGCCACCGACGGGCGGGAGCAGCCCCCGTCGGCGGTGACGGCGCCTCAGTCGTCGCTGCCCCAGCAGCGAAGGGGACGCCAGCGCAAGCACCCAGCCGGCGCCGGCGACAGCTGGGCCATAGAGGACAGCAATCACAACACCAGCGGCGACACCAACAAAAGCTTCTTTGAGGTAGATTTGGCCGAATCCACGGTAGTTTCGATGGGTATTGCTGGATATGATGCACTCGATACGAATACCTATTCAAGTTTTCGTCCAACCAATTTGTCTGGATGATTTTCAGCCGACGACAATTCCCTCGATGGAATTCACCAACAAGGCATTCGAGGAAGTGGAAACGAAGCGGCCGGCCGACATCAGCCCGTTCACCGGCCAAGGAGCCGCCGCCGTCGGTGGGGAAGCGCCAACGCTGCAACCCGATCGGTAGGAACGCCAATGTTGTCTGTTCTGCTCACGTTGATTGCTCTGCAATTGGATGATTTAGAATGGGCGCGTCCCCGGGCCAAGCGGCGCAGCAGCAGGCGCCGACGCAGGCGATGGCGCCCTTCGACGAGCGCCAGAAGAAGGGGCCGATGAACGACTGGCAAGGACAAGCTGCTCAACAGTTGAAGAGCTCACTGGGGGTGCGAATATTGGACTCGTTGTTACTAGACTGCTACTACTACTCGTTTGTTCGCAGATTGGCCAGTCCCAAGGGCAGGCGCAGCTTCCTCCGTCGTCGACGCCGACCTCAGTACCGCAGGCTGTTCACCAGCAGCAGCCCACGGCGCAGGCGCAGGCCTCCTCCCTCTTCTCCATCGGCAGAGGGGGCGTGGAGTTCGCCGACGGCACGCCTCTGGCGGCTGCGGGACTGGCCGCCGACGTCGAGTTCGGCTTCGAGGAAGCGCAGCAGCAGCAGCCGAGCGTGGTCGCTTCGGCGGCCGCCACCGTGAATCTCGCCGCGCCCACCGCCTCCGCCGTGGCCGACTACCACGCGACGGCCGGAGCGCAGCCGCCGCCATCATCCGTCTACTCATCCTCGATGGGTGGGACGACCGGCGCCCCTACCAAACATCCCTCTAGCCAGGTTGGAGGCAACATTTCCAATTCCGAATACACATACGATCGATTTGCGGAGTGGGGCGCATTGCCTGCTTGCTTATTCAGGTGATCCAGCAGAACGGCGTCCCGTCCTCGGAAGGCTCGGTGCAAGACGGCGGCAGCGGCGCCCTCCAGTCCCAATTCGGCCTTCCGCCGCAGACGGCGCCGACGACGACGCTGCAGCCCGATTCGACCGCCATCAACATGATGCCATACCTGGGTCCGTCTCTTGACCGCCAAGAGCTCGTCTATTGGCCGGTCGCTGCTGTCGCCGACCCTGAGTGGGCGCTTGCAGGCCAGCAGCAGCACCATCCGTCGCAGCAGCAGCAGCCGATGGGCTCCTCCTCATCAGGGTCCTACTCACTTTCCGACAGTCAGGCTGTGGCGCAGAGTATGGCGGCGGCGACGCAACTCCAGCAGCAGCAGTACACGGCGCCCAACCTGTCCCAGTCGGCCACCAAGACCTTCTCCACGCCTGGTAGCGAATCGACGACGCGCATATGGAGTTGTAGTAGTATGAACTTCGATAGGATACGGTAGGAATGCGACATCGTTTCCTCCAGCCACCAAGCCGCCGTATCCGTCGGTCTCCAACAGCCTGCTGCTGACGACGCCGGCTCAGGCCCAGCAGTGGTTCCAAGTCACCCAGTCCCAGATGCAGCAGGTAGCGGTTTGACGATGTGTCTGGTAGTATGTAGTGAATCCAGCTAGAGTGTGACCGTTCGTTCAGCCGCCCCCGATGGACCTCTTCAACCTGTCCCAATTCGGGCAGACGATGCAGCCGCCCAACGTGGTCTCGACGGCCGCCCAGGTGCAGCAGTCGATGGGTCAGCAGCAGCAGCAACAGGTGCACCCGATGGGCCAGCGGACGGACAGCCAAGGTGGATGTTTTGGCGCGATCTCATTTCTCCTTGCGTATTAAATAAAGCCTGCGCCTGTAGCGTTTCGAAACGTTGCGCTCAAGTAAATTGCTTCTGCAACGTTACCATCCAGTTTAGTTCACTGCTGTTCAGTGCAAAATCAGAAGCACTATGTCGTCTTATTCTTGCATCCCAATTCTCAGATCTGGGCGGCCAGAAGTCCCAGCAGCAACAGCAGCAGCCGGGTAGCCTGTCGAGCAGCTCGATGGCGGCGACGGGTCCCCCGCCGGGCTTCAGCAATCCTCCCAACGCGCAGACGGCCGCCGCCAATCAGCAGGCCATGGTCAACACCTACATGCCCTTCTACCAGACGCCCTTCGTGCCTGCCGTGGTATGCACTTGCGATGTTTGAAACGCTTTCAACAAATAACGGTCCGTCTCTGTTTCAGTTTCCACAGCAAACGGCCGCCACCGGTCCCCAGATGAGCAACGGCCAGCCAAAGGGATCCAACGCCCTCTCGCAAACGCTCTACCAGACGGGTCAGTGTCTAGACTCCTCTAAAGCTTTGCCGTTGTTGCTTCGATTGAGATCGACCACCCTCCTACATCCTCTGATGTCTGCAGGCTTTGAGGACGCCAGCAACCAATTCGGTCTGGGAATGCAGCAGCCGCAGTCGCAACAACAGCAGGACTACGGTGGCCGATCGAATGCCCAGCAGGTGATGGGCGCCGCCGGCCAGGCGCCCAAGCAGCAGCAGCAGCAGCAGGCTGCCAACCTGATGGCGCAGCAGCAGGTGGGCGGACCGCCGCCGCCCCAGTTCGACCTCAAGAGTCCCTACATGACGGGCGCTAACAAGGTCAGTCGCAGATGGGCACAACCAAAGACCGCGCGTACCGCCTCATGGTTCTACCGTACTCTTGTTGTGTTCTTCAGGACAAGATGCTGATGGGCAGTCAGGCGCAGGGCGCGGGCGCCGCCGGCCAGACGGCGCTGGCCGCGCAACTGCAAGCGCAGCAGCTGGCCGCCTTCAGTCACCTGGCAGGCTACATGCCGCCGCCCTTCCTGGCCGGCAATCCCCAAGCCGCCCAGATGATGTTCCAGTCGCAGCTCTCGCCGGCCGGTCCCCTGCTTCAGCCGCCTTCGCGTAAGCGTTGGGATGTTTTTTGTCTTTCACTATGAATAGTGAAGATTTTGCAAATGTGTACAGACCTTCGCCTGCGGCGCGTCAATTTGTGAACGTTGGTGCCTCCCACTTGTCAATCCTGGCTACGCCACTGCTTTCACTGGCCGAAATTCAGTTTATAATATCCTTTCAGAAGGCGCGGGCCAGCAGGCGAACAAGACGGGCTCTTCGGCCGGCGTCTACGGCGCCTACTGGGGCGGCCCCAAGTGAGGGAGGGCGCAAGCGCGCGCCCCGAGACGTCGGCAGAGCATTGGGGGAGAGAAGAAGCGAGGAAGGAGCTCGCATGAGAGAGTGCCGTGTGTGGTCTCCTCCCCTCATAGTCAAGAGCGCTGTTGTTACCGTACTCTCTCTCTCTCTTTCGCTCCCAGAATCGCGACGATTGGTTTCCGTAGTTTGTTTGTTCGTTGACCCACAGTTCAGGCGCTGGACGTGCTCCACTGGTCGAGCGAGGACGTCTGTCGCTACATGGTCACTCTGGGCCTGGAGAAATACCGCCCAGAGTTCGTGGTCAACCGCGTCGACGGATGCAAGTTCCTCGACATCGACGGCGCCAAGCTCAAGGTGCGCTCTGGGGGATACTGTAGTTTATGTGTGGGGCGAGCGTAGTACTAGTTGGTGCATATGTATGTACCAATATGTGTCTGTCTTCAGGCGATCGGCATCCAGAACCACAACGACCGGGCGCTAATCAAGAAGAAGGTGAAGGAGCTGCGCGGCCGTCTGGAGAAGGAGAAGAAGGCCATCGAGAAGGAGAGTCGACACATGGCCAAGATGGAGCGCAAAGCGGCGGCCGCCACCGCCACCACCAACAAGCGCCGCGTCTGACTCTATCCGGCTTGCGCACTATGTAGCAACGGTGCTTACGCAAGGTCGCTGCCAGCGTGTTCTACCTTTGTCTTTGTGGATGAAGGTCGGAAGCCCTACATAGTGTAATTTCCCTGGACAAAATCCCTGTATTTTCATGTTGCGCGAAACTGTCCTGCAGTGACACAAAGCGGCCAAACGTGTGTATCTCTTCCGTCCAACGAACACACTTATATATTGTCGTCTCTTTGCCGTCTTCAACTGACGCCGTTTTATTTGTAGCCCGTTGTTCTGCAGTATTCTCTTCAATGTCGCGACGCTGCTCATTCGCCCCATTGTGGCGAAGCTTATTCGACATGTCTGTCCGCCCGCCGTGTGTTTCTCGCATTTTGTGATTCCGAACCGTCGTTCATAATATTCGTCTTAGTCGATAGGAACCGGACGCCCGCACTGTCGATGATGCAGCGTCCTCTGGACGCGTGCGCGCTCTTTGGCTGTAATTTTCCAGGAGAGTGAGGAGGCGCTTTCGTCGGAGTCTGTCATACCTGTGTATTCTTCAAGTTGACGACTTCCCTTCGCGTTCTATCGCGAGAAGTAATCGTCTTTCTGCTAACAGTGCGGAAGAAGCTAAGTACACACATGTACTACAGCATAGCAACTCGTCACAGATTGTATCATCCGAAGATCATGTCGATCAACTCGTCGCTCTTCTTCTTGCCCTTGGACTTCTTCTTGCCCTTGGACTTCTTCTTCTGGCCGCCGACCACCTTGCGCTGGCGCACCTGTCTCGGGCGCTTCTCCCACTGTCCTCCCTTCTTCCGCACCATCTCCTCCATGCGCTTCAGGTTCTTGCCCTTCTCCAGCTGGTCGGCGAAGAAGCCCGCCTCGCGCTTGGCCCGCACGACCTCCTTGCGCAGACGCTGCTCGTTCACCGCCCGCTCGTAGGCCAACTGCTCCGTCAGGTGGAGCCACTTGAACCTGCGCTCAAGTATGTAGGTCGTGGCAGAATTATGAAGTGAGCCTTCAGTCGACAATCGACCACCTGCTGAGGTACTTGACGTTCCAGAGGGTGTCGTAGTTGGCGCTGTGCTTCTTGCCACCCACCGGCGTGTTGTTATAGGAGGCGGCGACGCGCTTGGCCAGCCTCTTGTCCTTGAACTCTATCCAGCCCTCGGCGTACCTCCGGCGCTTGCGCTTCTCCTTCGCCGAAGCGCCCTTTGGCGCCAGCTTCTGCAAGAGCGAGAGGATTACGGTAGCACGCTAGACACGGCTACGCGAACTACGACGCCAGCAAACAGCAGTGTCCAAGCAATTGGTAAGCGACACTCAATTCTGACCTGCAGGTACACTCTGCCAATTTCGCCATGGACGGAGAACACTTCTCGAATCCGTTGAGCCGTCATCCCCGAAGGAATAGTCGCAAGGTAGCACACCCCAGTTGTGTCGACTTCATCAGATGTTAGCTTCCGTTTAGCCTTCTTTCGACGTTTAGCTGCTGCTGCTGTTTCTTCTCCGTCATCGATTGCACCATTTTCAACCGTCTGCGACCCACTCGGCTCGTTTTCGTCCATGCTGTGTATGTCACCTGCGAAGCTACTAAAGTAGCAGAGCTGCAAACATGGGAAAAGTTCCCTATGGTAGGTATTCGTAGTGGCTGTAACTAGTCACTGCATCAGAAATCAACGCGTGAAACACGAGATAACACCTTTGTTCGCCGCGAGAAGGTATCGTCAAGTTGAACAACGAATGCACAAGCAGACCGTCTATCAGAGATCACGCAAACTACCATAGCACAGAGCACGTCACCGTTTCATACGGCTAGGAACCGAGAAGTAGACAACGCAAGTTGTTGGTACAGCAAAACAGAACAATGAGTGTTAGCTCGCCGAGGAGAGAACCAGTTGTAAGTTGACGGCGACCAGCTAAAACTATGTAGCAACGATCGAACAAACGCGCAAAAAACAAACAGAGAGCACTGTCAATGGCATACCGTTATGTAGTTCGCCGTTAAGTAAGTGGGCCCTAATTAGAAGCTCAGATCTCAGGCAAAAGACCTCACTAACACTCCATCGAATCGCTACTTCTTGGCGTCGCCGTCTCCATTGGCCGCCGACGGCTCCCCAGCTTCCTTGACCGCCTTGGTTCCTTTGGAGAGGTCGTTGAGGGCCGCCAATCCCGCCTTCTTGGCCGTCCTCTTGGCGATCGCCTTGGGTCCGAAGTCCTTGATATTGAGAGCAGTCATGGTGCCGTGACCGGCGGCGAACAGAGCGTCGTTGACAACGGTCGCCGCGTCCTCGCCGTAGCTGAAAGGTCGCGCGATCAGCTATCCATGGTATACTGTAATTACCGGGAAGAAGTAGATTCTACCGCAGCGCCCACTGTCGCACTTCTAATAACACTTTCATAAGAGAGACATTCGTACTGGTACCAACTTGTGGTCGACGACGACGCAGGTCTCGTTGGCGATGTTCTTGGCCAAGGACTTGGCCGCCTCCTCCAGGCCCATCCAGACGGTGGCCACGCCTGCAGCGTGTGACACGCACACTACCCAACTAGAGATCAAATAGGTACTTGTGGTAGCCACCTGCGATGCCTCCTCCTACGACTTCCAGAGCGTCGTGGGCCAAGGAGCCCTTCCTCGTCTCGGGCCCTCCTGCCTTCCTCTCGATCTCGGAGGCGATCTGCTTCCCTACGTAGACGCCCGCGTCGCCCACTTTGTTCACTGAATGTTGGAAATGTGCGAGTTACATACAGTACGCATCTTTACGTAAGAGGAGCGAACTGACGCAGGTATCCGGTGACCTTGACGGCCACCTTGGTGCCCTTCCTCAAGTAGTGGACGCTGGTCTTGATGCGCGGATCGATGGTCACCGCGGCGCCCTTCTCCTGACTCTGCGTGTAGCGCTCGGTCCTCTTCGCCACGACCTTGGAAGTGACCTCCGCCCCTTTGCCCAGGCCCCAGGCGACGAACTGGCCGGCTGAACGGACGCCAAATCCCCGATTCTACACTGAGCTACAGTGTTCACGCTACCGTACTCGATATGAGGAACTTGGACATCTTCTGGGCCAGTCTCTCCTCCTCGCCGGCCGTGAGCTCTTCGCGCAGCTCGCTGACTTGACGGCGCACGGTCGCGTACTCCTTCAGCAGGTCCTCGAAGGCGCTTCTGGTGTCCTCGTCCAGATCTTGAGGTAGGAGAACACCCACGAAGGCGTCGTCGACCCCTTCGCTGGGATTGGGGAAGAGGTAGGCGCCGTAGCTGCTGCGAAGCACCGGCGATCGACCGGGGATCAGGGGGTAGATCCAGTCCCCCACTTGGAGGAAGGCGGGCGGCTGTTCAGTAATGGCGACCGCTTGCTTCTCCGACTTCTTCTCCTTCTCGTCCCGGAAGCGGAAGACGCGCATCTCCGTGGGATAGGAGGGCACGGAGGCGTCCTCTCCCCGAATGAAGAAGATCTGCACTCCCTGGGGAATGAGGAAGAGCTCGTCGGCGTCCTTGCTGTCGCCGAAGGACTCCAGAGTCTCGTTCAGCAGGTCGTACGGCTGCTGATAAGGCGACTGATTGTCAGAAGACGACGCGCAGCTCTCTCCTTTCAGGTCCTTCAGTCGCGTCTCCACGTGCGACTTGGCGCGCCGCAACTTGTCGTGATAGTTGTCCTTCGGAGGTAGCCTCAGCGCCTGAAGCATCATGCACGGTCTCACCAGGTTCGAGGGGGGGGGGGGGGGGGGGGGGGGGGGGGAGGTATGTAGCTCAGTTCGAGTCGAAAACCAGGCAAGTCGTCCGGGGGACGCAGTATACTCCACAAATTTGAACTCCTACGCACGGTGACTCCTCTGCGATTGTGGCCTCCTGACACTCCCAATCGCAAAAGTAATGCCGAATTCGTGATCTACATCCCAGAATACCCCAGAATCGACATACAACACCCCTAGCTTCCTATGGACCCCTGGAACCGAAATTCTGCACTTGGGGTGCGGTAGCATGCAAATCCGTCATAAGTATGTTAAACATCATCTAAACAATAAACGAATGCTAAATTCGTAATCAGCGCCCCCGAAAACCCCGAAATCGAGTATAATGTCGCGAAAGTCGACCCGACACCCAATGTTAAAATGGACGCGGCAGGGATACTGTAGCTCTGCAAATTTGTCAAAAATACTTTTCTGGGCCAGATTTAAGCGCAGAATCGTTTGAAACCACTTTTGGAACGATTCGGCAACGCATTCGAGCGCTATAGACGCCGAAATGCGAAAATCGCAATTTTCGACCCCGGAGTCAAAAAAGTCGCAGTGTAAGAAAGTTTTTTGTGTTTCGCCCGATTTTCTCCGTTCATGGCTCATTCGCTAGAGGACATCTGGGAAGGAGCAACAAGAGTGGTCTCGCCGCTCTAGCTGCTACCTAGCTCGCACAGCAGCCCGTCAAAGTCGACCTGGGGCTAAAAATCGCGAATTTTTCAAATTTGGCGCCAAAATGGGTCCCGCAGCGATCTAATTCTTTTTTTGCCAACCCGGCACTATCGAGTACTACAACATATCAAAAGATAGTATATACCATTATATGCAACTTTTTCGAGTTCTACCTTGTAATGCCTTTTTCAGTACTTTGAAAATTTAAATTTTTGAATTTCCCGCCAACGGGGTCCCGCAGCGTGACCCCGTTTGGTGTCCACCTTGCCCACTTACTAGACCTACCCAACGCAAAAGACCGTTTGGAAATCGGCCGCTTCACGCGCGAACGCCGTTGACTGTAATTTTCTGCGTTTCGCGCATGAACGCTATATACTCCACACTTTTTGTGGAGTATAACAAAAGGGCAACAGAGTAGGTACATTTAAGCAGAGTAGGCACAGCTACAGTAACCCCACAAAACGACGTACCGCTTCAATCAGCTCCAATCCTTTCTCATACATAGTCAGCGCGCCGTTCGAATCCCCGACTTCGTCGAAGCAGATCCCTTGTTCCACCAGAGCATAAGATTCATTGTAGAGATTCTCTAGGGTATCTTCTTGCTTAGCAGCAGTGGCGCTAGGTTTCGGCGATTTCTCTGCTTTCTTGGTTGACAACGCCATCTTGCTAACCGTTTTGGCCAAAGCGCAGACCACAAGATACTGCGCCATGCTTACAAAATAGGTTTCAAGTCAAAGAATGGAGCAGATTGCTGCTGACTGTGGAGGGAAGTGACAGAGGCTAGCCAACAATGGGCTGGAAACTCTATTCTCTCTAAGGACCGACACCGATGGACACACAGGGTCCAATGCCAGGAATTCCAGCGACACGAGTCACCAAACGAAGTCAACCCACTACAGCTACTTGTTCTCTCGAAGGCTACTTCGCCCTATTTGGACAGTGACGCAGCGACAACCAAGTGCCTATACCAAAGATGGACAATCGACTCGCCCTCTCTTGCGCTACACAGTACTAAGGGCGAAATGTCAATAGTCGTCAGGCGCCTAAGGGTCGAAGTGAGGGTTGAAGCTGCGCTTCTCGTTGAGCTTGCCTCGGTAGAGGGGCAGGTACTTGATCGCGATCTTGGTGTCGCACACGTAGATCCACCAGACGGTGTAGGCCACGCTGTAGGCCATCACCGTCGGCGCCCTGACAAGAATTGCAGCGTTTTCTGAGATCGAAATCCAACCTAAACACTCCTACTCATTCACCAAATGCGGCTTTCCTTGGTGACCACCTTGAGCATGTGCGTCCAGTTCATCTCGACGTCTTTTCTGACGGATTCTTCGTTTCGAAATCCTGATCGATACGACACGTCTACAGAATACCGTAATCCCGAACAAGGAAAATAATACTGCTACGATGCGTAGACACCCAATAACTCAATCCAATCAACCACTGCGACTCCAGATGAATCACCTTTACTGACGGCTTCTCCTCGCGTAACCCAATCAGAAGTGCCCAGAACCTCAGGCAAATAACGTCGCGCCTCAACGATAACAATGCGCCCCATACGTCGAGCCGAGAACGAACCAACCAAACACGAATATGCCACCCTAGCATTTGGACGACGATAAGTTAGGCAGACAGGACATCACGGTAGTACAGGGTGGTCCACGTAACGCGGACCATTTTGACCGTTAATAACTCGAGCGATCTGAGACGGATTTCTACCAAAATTGCACACAACATAGATGCACATGTCGAATTTTATCACTGAAAATTTCAGCACGCCAGCTTCGAAGAATCACGAATTGTCAACGGTTAGGCGGACACACCAAAACACAGGGGGCCGTCTTTTTTAACGGCTCATATCTTTGGCGTGTGTTGACCGATCACGTTGATTCTTGGCCATTAGAAACAAAATACTTTGATTTATATGTGTGTAAAATGTCTTGCTAATCGGTGGAGGCTTTCGTGAAATATAGTTGCGTATCTCGTCAACTGGGATGAACCATGGTTGCGCCTCTCCGGGTCCGTGGTGTGCCAACCGGCTTTACTTCTGAATTACAGCTAGCCGTTACAATCGGTAACAGAAATTTTTGCGGGCCAAAATGCACACATTCGGACTCAACTATGTGCAAAATTTCGTCTCGATGGGATCTGTCAAATTCAGTGGGCAGCGATTTGATTTGCAAATTTCACAAAATTATGGTTGCGCTGCCGTGTCTCGTGAATACCTACGCCAATTCGCACAAAACTTTGCACTCACTTCTGTTGAAGTATCCTCTTCAAAATAACCAAAACTCAGCCCGATCGATTGTCCCAAGCAAGAGATGTAAGGCAACAAAGAGCGCGAGTTTTTTCGGTGCATCACCATGTATGTTGGTGTGTCTGCCTAACCGTTGACAATTCGTGATTCTTTGAGGCTGGCGTGCTGAAAATGTCAGGTACAAAATTCGACATGTGCATCTATGTTGTGTGCAATTTTGGTAGAAATCCGTCTCATATCGCTCGAGTTATTAACGGTCAAAATGGTCCGCGTTACGTGGACCACCCTGTAGTTTCCCTTCTGGCAATCAATTCATCCTTCTTCACCCTATCGAAGGCACAACTGTCGTCAGCCGAGGAAGTTGGCCACGACCAGGTGTAGGATCACGTGGGCGAAGATGAAGTCGGCGAAGGCGCGCTCGGGACTGATGTGCGGGAACTGCGACTTGTTCTCCGGATTCACCTGGATTCGCAGGCACGCTGGAAACAGAACGGCGATGAAAAGTCGGACAACGAAATACGGGCAGGATATGGAACAGTGTCAGCGCAGCGCGTGTGTGTAACCCTCATGCTTATTGCTTATCCTGGCGCATCTGGGGTCTGCAGTGATATACTCATAAGGCTTCTTTCTCCCTCCGTTGTGGCACGAGGTAGAAACTATAAATCTTTCGATCATAAGGTGAGGACGCCGACATAGGTGCAGGCCACCCGGAGGCCAGGGGGGGGGGGTTCTAGTTAAGGAAAATTTTTGAGAGGGGGGGGGGGGTCCCGGGACCAGTGAACAGCTTTTTAGAATGGCCATAAATACGCTAAAAATCGCCTTAATATGGTCAAAAACACGCTAATTTGTTCATTAATATACGAAATATATCTCCGCTGTCGAATATTTGTACAAAATAGCACCAAAAACTACCAAAAATTCAAGAAAATTTCCGAAATTTCAGGATTTTTTTCGAATTTCTGAATCCAGGGGGGGGGGGAGGAGCAGTGAAAAGTTCACTAGAGGCCAGGGCCAGAGGGGGGGGGGGGGGGTTCCCCCCCCCCCGCCCCCCCCCGCCTGCACCTATG
>JASAMZ010008491.1:0-29777 GCA_030248115.1 Linhomoeus sp. GSCO2_2 | reverse complement strand
TGTAACCTACTTCGTTCAGTTCTGTCTCTCAATTATCCCATTGTCACACAGGCCTTTCAAAAGCTGACTGAGCTCTGTGGCCATTGTGTCACTTCTAGTTTGGGGGGTCGAGTTGACGTTAAGTTTGACGGTCCTATACCTACGCTGACGAACTGGAGTAAGTCTGTCACTTTGGTTTCATACTAGTCTTTGTCCATAACCACTGTAGCATTGCCCTATTCGGCTTTCATCACAACGATGGAGGGATCCTTCCTTTAGCCTGCTCAGAGCCATGAACTGGCCATCTGTCAAGTTTGGCTTTGGAACCTCAGCCCTTCGAAGGATGTTTGCTATGTACGTCTGAATTGAATCTGGACGTGACCACACTACTGGGAAGTGTTTCAGAGACTGCTTGGGCCGACGCAATGATGTCAAAGATAGGGAGACGTTTCGGCGTTGTGACGTAATTAAGACCCAGAGCTAGAACCGACTTTTCCGTCTCGTCCAACGGACGATTAGACAGATTGACGACTAGCTTACTGGTGCTACTATCCAGCACACTTTGAGCTTGGACTGCGTCATTCGTCACACGCACACTCGACACCCTTTGGCTGCGATTGAGGACCACTCTGGACTTCTCAAGAAACAGACGATCAAACTAAAAATTCCACACGATCTCGACTGCACACGCGCACTGTATGGCTGATAGAACCTGTCTAGTCCATCAGTGACTTCCGTCCTCGACTCTCATTCTGTTCTCCAGCACCACCCACAACTGATTGAACTGCTTCTGTAACTCACTTCTGCGATGAAATTCGACGCGAATGACGCTGCTCAGAGGCGAAACTCATAATTCTGCGCTGCTTGTCGATTTGGCTGATTAAATCAGCCATGCCGCCGTAGAAACTTGGAATCAGCCCATTGTCACGGCACTTTCTCAGAGAACGCCACGAAAATTCCGTATTGATCAGCTTTTCGTGGCAACGATCTCATTGCCTCAGAATTTCGAGTATCCGGCCGTAACGGCTTCTCAGAATGCTCAAAGAATCGCATAGCCCTCTGTGAGCGATAAGTGGTTTTTTGTCGTGTACTTCGTTCATTTTTCGTATTGCTTATGCCGATTTTAGGAATATTTTGCTCATATTGTTGTGGTCAGCTCGGTATTGGGCGGGGGGGGGGGGGGGCAACCCCCCCCCCCCCAAGATAGTTCCGACCGGTGCTTAGGCTCAAATTCGTTCCATACTGGCGAGATTCCGTCAAAATTCAAATCCTATTAGGCTAACTACCGTGTACCCATCTTGTTCTCAGAGGCCGGTCAGGCGTTTGTCAAATCGGCCGAACTCCATACATCCCGGGGCGATCCCAAACATGACGCGGCCACTAACTACGCCGACGCCGCCTTGTGCTTTCGAAAGACGCAGCCTCAGGCCGCCGCCGACTGTTTGAATCAGGCGGCCGACATCTATACGGACATGGTGGGTTGGTTGGTATAGCTTAGACGAACTGTGCAAGATTTGCACAAACTGTGCGAGAAATGTAACAATTTATCCCAATACCCTGTAGAGTTGGGTCATGGGTGGTGTCGTCAGTGAAGTGAATGCCTTGTCTCGGACTCGCAGTGGCATAGGTATGTCTAACTGTACTTTGGTATTGGGGCACGATCCTCTCTATTATTGTAAGTGATGGCTAATGTACTTGGGGAGGCGTCGGTAAAGGCGGCACTGTCGGATTTCTTCGCCCGTGCAGCTTCAACACTAGCGCAGAACTCGTGCGCAAAGCCGCCGCATGCAAATTCCTTCCCCTCTGCTACACCGACTCCCTATCCTAAGCCTAAGCACGCTTCTACAAACCGTCCAAAAGCCGCAACTACCTTTTATAAATGTGGCTGCCTTTACCGACGCCTCCCCAATCCAAGCCTAAGCACAATTCTATATACCCGTCCAATGACCGCAACTACCTTCTATGAATTTCTGCGCAGGCTTTGCCGACGCTTTTCCAATCTAAGCGTAAGCACACTATTCCATCGACCCATCTAAAAGCCGCAACTGCCTTCTATATCACCTCTACCCTGGCTGCCTTTATCGACGCCTCCCAAACGCCCAAGCCTAAGCAAACTCCTATCAGTATCAACCCATCCAAAAGCCGCAACCCTTCCATCTAAGGGTCGTTTCGCCATGGCGGCCAAGTACCACAGTCAGATCGGCGAGCTCTACGAAACTAATGGGGAGTTGCCCAATTTGGAAAAGGCCGTTTACCATTATGAGAAGGCGGCGGATTTCTTCAAAGGGGAGGAGTCCAAGAGGTGGGAAAAGTTGTAGAAATTGTGGAAATTTGTGAGTGAAATACTGCAGAAATAAGGAGAATGATGCCCAAAAACGTGAGATGGAGAGTGAGGGGTGGGGTAGGTGACCCCCCCCCCCCCCCCCCCCACCACCACCAACACATAGACTATTTTGTGTTTTTGAGTTGAAAATACAAAACTTTGCCCGCAACGCAAATGAACTGCTTTAGTATGTTTTGTGATCGCCAACGCGTGTGAAGCTTTGCGCAGTCCTGGTTCTAACCCCAGATCTATTTGCCAGTTTGTGTAAATTGTCAATGTAGCAAACCGCAACGCAGCCGATATTTGCACGTAATCTGGTAATGTAAAAGCTCAAAATTTGTGAAATATCTTTAATTTTAGCTCAGCCAACAAGTGCATGCTGAAGGTTGCCGAATTCTCCGCCGAAACAGAGCAGTTCGCTAAAGCCATTGCCATCTATGAAGAAGTGCGGTTTTTTTGGCGGTTTTTATTGATTTTTATGAAAAAATTGATTTAAGATTCGTTTAGGTGGGCGCCAGCGCGGCAGACAACAACCTGCTGAAGTACTCGGCGAAGGACTACTTTTTCCGCGCGCTTCTGTGCAGTCTATCCGTGTGGCACAATTGAGATCATGTACGGTATACGGTGCATGCGAGCTGTGGTGAGTGCGTGCGTGCGCTTGCTCGCTGCGTGTGTCGCTCTGTTCTTCCTCCCCCCGAACATATGGAAACACCGGTAGTATTTCGAGTTTCGACAGCTTTCGTCTCTCACTCCGTTGGTTGCCGTTATACACATTCTTAACAGTGTGTCGTGCGGTCGAGCTTCGCTAAGCAACGTTCTTAGACTGGACTTAAGTTAAGCACGCGCCAATGACGTGCGGCGGACACATCAGTAAGGGCTGAGGCGCGCGAATGAACAGGCGTGCGGTTAACCCTTTGTTGCGAAACGAAATTGCCGCAAACATGACTTGTGAGTTACAGTAGTGTCTCAGAAATCCTTGGGGCGCATTTTGGAATCTTAAGCGCGATTTTATAGATAAGGCGACGTTTACACTGCTTCTACTAAGATTCAGCAATTCAAATTTTGAAAGGGTTAACTTTAGCTTCTGGTCAGCTTCTAGGGGCGCGCCTACCGCTCAGCTGCTGTATCAGAAATGTTTTGGCGCTGAACACCTCACATTCTACAGTAAGACACGAAATAAGGAATAAATTTGACTTTGTGAAATTCTAAATTTTCTTAGTTTGAATGTCCAAATTCCCACAACGCCCTTTGAAATTGTAACAACGCGGATTTTGTGCCACTTTGCCATCTCTAACGTTGATATTTATGAGGTTGAAGACTACGCGCATTCGCAGGCAGCGCCTGTAAGTAGGACAAGCTGACGGCAGCATATTCTCCTAATTTTCGAGCCATTCGCATGGTTTTCGACAGGCACTTTTTGCCAAATAATGGATGTATTCCAGTCTTACGAATAATTAACCAACACGCCACCCCTGCGCCCCCCCCCCCCCCACACACTAAAGGAGATGGAGCGCCTCACATGCTGACGCCAGTACACTCAATGGAAGATTCACAACTCTCAGCACTTGCAGGGACCACCAGGAGCGCCAGGCAAAGACGGCCCCGAGGGTCACAAGGGCTCCACAGGGCTACCCGGCATCAAAGGCGAGCACGGGATGCCCGGCTGCAATGGAACTGACGTGGGAAGATTTTTCCCCAAAGAGTGTCATGGAACACGAAACAACAACAACAACACGGCATCCTTCTTTCCCTTCTTCAGGGAAGGCCTGGCCCGCCGGGCAGTCCAGGCTTCCCAGGGGATCCGGGCCAGCCGGGCTACCGAGGCCAGCCTGGGGAGAAGGGCAACCCGGGCGACGGGGGCATCAACTCGCCCGGCACGAGGGGCGAGCCCGGTATCCCCGGAGTTCCTGGAAGAAACGTAAGAACGTTGAATACTGGTTTGGTATTGATTGGTGGATGGGTGGTTGAACAACGCTGTGGATTGACTTCAGGGTCCACCAGGCCTACCCGGACGAGACGGACCCCCCGGTGAGAAGGGAGACGCTGGCAACGAGGTGGGTAAAAGCAACCGTTCTCAGATCCTAGAATTTGAAAGTCGAATGGAGTTAACTCCGGGAGATCCTAATGCTGTCCTGCAGCAGGCGCTAGATGCAGGTCAAAGGTAACGTCGAAGAAATAATGCGCCCTCGCCAAAGAAACAGTGCGAGAACGTCTGCCAGACGCTACAAAGCTTCGCTGATTAAGTGTTGTGCGCCCACTCGTACAGTATTTCTCTCTACATTAATACAGCAGCACGATTTTTGCAAAGCAGCTTGGGGTTGGTCGTCCTAGTGGCAGGGGTGACCATAGAAACTGATTTAGTTTTAGTTTCAGTATCAGTATCAGTTTTTATTATCCTATATACTAAGCGGCATAGAGTTTGTGTGTTTGTTTGTTTGTTTGTTTGTCCGGCCATTTTCTCACGACACGGGCGATGGATCCTGGAGATCTATAGCTTAAACTGACCGTCGTGGACTGGAAGGAATCCCCTCCTATTTTAAAACTTTTGCAATTCACTAAATTTCACGAAAATCACGAAAATATCAGCTGCACAGTACATTTTGAGCACTAAGGAGTGGCTGACAGTTTCTTTCATGCCACTTTTGCAGTATTGTGTCACCATTCACTACAGAGTTGTCGTCTTGAGACCCGGAGGTGTATTTACAGGCATGGTGAGTGGCGCAAGGCTAATCGTAGGCACTGGCAGGGGCACTACCTAAAATCGACTTTGGGCTGAAGCCAAGCATCTACAGGCTAAACTCAAATGCCTTTGATGTGTATTCACAGGCATGTGACCAGGTGTAATTGTAGGCAGTGGCACAGGCACAACCTGAAGTCATCCATAGGCGAAAGCCAAATACTCGCTGTGGCATGCCATAAGTCGCTGCATGTTCTGACCAGTGGCGTGCGCCATCGGTGGCTTCATGACAATTGCGCAACGACAGTGCTCTTGGGACTATAGAGATTCTCCTACGGGCTAAAGGCTCTAGTCCTATATACTAAGCGCCATAGAGTTTGTTTGTTTGTGTGTTTGTTTGTCCGGCCATTTTCTCGCGACACAGGCGACGGATCCTGGAGATCTATGGCTTAAACTGACCGTCGAGGGCTGGAAGGAATCCCCTCCTATTTTAGAACTTTTGCAGATTACTAAATTCCACAAAAATCACGAAAATATCGACTGCACAGTGCATTCTGACCACTACGGAATGGTTGACGGTTTTATTCATGCCACTTCTGCTGTATTGTGCCACCGTTCACCATGGAGTTGTCGTTTTGAGACTCCAAGGTGTATTCACAGGCACAGGGAGTGGCGCAAGGCTAAACGTAGGCACTGGCAGGGGCACAACCTACAATCGTCATTGGGCTAAAGCCAAACAGCTACAGGGTAAACTCAAATGCCTTTGATGTGTGTATTCACAGGCAAGGAACCAGGTGTAATTGCAGGCGGTAGCATAGACACAATCAGAAATGGTCTATGGCTAAAGCCAAATGCTCACTGTGGCATGCCACAGGTTGCTGCATGTTCTGAACCATTGGCGTTGCACCATGGGTCGCTTGATGTTTCGATTAACAACAGTTCCTAACGACAGTCCTCTTTGGACCATGGAGATTCTCCTACGGGCTAAAGGCACTAGTACTCCACTATATAGCGATTGTGCGCGAAACGCAGAAACTTTGAGTCAACGGCGTTCGCGCGTGAAGCGGCCGATTTGCAAACGGTCTTTAGCGTTGGGTAGGCTTAGTGGGTGGGCAGCGTGCACGACATATGGGGTCACGCTGCGGGACCCCGTTCGCGGGAAATTCAAAAATTTAAATTTTCAAAGTACTGAAAAATGGGTTAAACAAGGTAGAACTCGAAAAAGTTGCATATAATGGTGTATACTATCTTTTGATATGTTGTAGCCTCGATAGTGCCGAACACGGAAAAAAAAGAATTGGATCGCTGCGGGACCCATTTTGGTGCCAAATTTGAAAAATTCGCGATTTTCGGCCCCGGGTCAACTTTGACGGGCTGCTGTGCGAGCTAGGTAGCAGCTAGAGCGGCGAGACTACTCTTGTTGCTCCTTCCCAGATGTCCTCTATCGAATGAGCTATGAACGGAGAAAATCGGTCGAAACACAAAAAACTTTCTTGCACTGCGACTTTTTCGACTCCGGGGTCGAATTTTGCGATTTTCGCGTTTCGGCGCCTAGAGCGCTCGAATGCGTCGCCGAATCGTTCCAAACGTCGTTTAAAACGATTCTACGCATAAATCTGGTCTAGAAAAGTGTTTTGGAAAAAATTTCGACGCTACAGTATCCCTGCCGCGTCCGTTTGAATTGTGGGTGTCGGGTCCACTTTTGCGATATTATACTCGATTTCGGGGTTTTCGGAGGCGCTGATTATGAATTTGGCATCCGTTCAGTGTTTAGATGATGTTTGAACGTACCTACGATGAATTGGCATAATACCGCACCCCAACTGAAAAATTTCGGTTCCTGGAGTCTATAGGAAACTAGGGGTGTTGTATGTCGAATCTGGGGTATTTTGGTATGTAGATCACGAATTCAGCAATGCTTTTGCGATTGGGGGTGCCAGGAGGCCACAGCAGCAGAGGAGTCACCGTGCGTAGGAGTTCAAATTTGTGGAGTATACTGCGTCCCCCGGACGACTTGCCTGGTTTTAGTTTCAGTATCAGTTTCAGTAAAAAAATTTCTTGAGTTTCAGTTTCAGTATTAAGTATGCTGGTCGCGGCTGTAAAGCGTACATGCAATCTTGTGCATGAATGCGTTGTTGAGTTGCTGACAACCATACATAGGGTGCATTTCAAGTTGTTTCGTCATTGTCAACACTCAATGCGCCAAATCAACCTAAGATGAGCCAAACATATTGTGGAGTTTCAGTTTCAGTTTCAGTTTAAATATGGCAGACTAGTTTAGTTTCAGTTTCAGTTTCAGTTTCAGTTTAAATATGGCAGACTAGTTTAGTTTCAGTTTCAGTTTCAGTTTCAGTTTCAGTATATTTATTGAAACTATGGTCACTCCTGCCCAGTGACAACTAGTGATGGCAACTTGAAAACCGGGTAAGTACTTACCCGGTTTTACCCGGTTTTTTTTAAACCGGGTATACTTACTTCGTACTTACCCGGTTTAGTTTTGCGTACCCGGTTTTACTTTTGCCCGGTTTTTTGCCGCGTTTGCTTACCTGGTTTCAGGCCGAAAACCGGGTACCTGGTTTACTTACCCACTACCAACACTTGGGTAAGAAACCGGGTAAACAGTGTTAATTTTGCATCTTATGCTCAAGATGCCTTGCCCGTTGAGTGCGCAAAGTAAAAGAATGAATTTCACTTTGCACTCTTAAATTCATCAACTTAGGAAAAATTGACTCTATGTGAAGTTTTAACGAAGAAGACTACAATTCTTGATGAGAATCTAGACCACCAAACAATAAGCTCAATGAATGATTCAATGATGAGAATACCGTCATCTCCGTACATAGTTAGTGTGCCACTTAAGTGCCTCTGGAAGTTTTGTATTTGGGTAGTATCGACACTACCTCGTCTGCTTCAGTTGACGTTTACGCAATAGCTACCTACTTAAATTTGTTTTGCTTCATTTCACGAACCACAAGTTTGGCTCACAAATTTGCCCTGGTGAACGCGAAGTGTTGTATGACTTCTGGAAGAGCATAGGTGTCAACACAACGCAAGAATTTGGCTTTCTGATGTGCAGAAACCGAGATTTCTACTTGAGTTTACTTACCCGGTTTACCCGGTTTTATGTCCAAAAACTTACTCGGTTTTTGAAAAACTGGGTATACTTACTTGTACTTACCCGGTTTTCAAATTTCAGATTTTACTTACTTTTACTTACCCGGTTTTAAAATTCTCAAAGTTGCCATCACTAGTGACAACTGCGGTCGTTGTAGGGAAGCCCTGGCCGTCCGGGAAACGCCGGTCCAAAGGGCGAGATGGGACGGGACACACAGGGCCTGAAGGGCGAGAAGGGGAATCCCGGGCAGCGCGGACGGAGGGGCCCGCCCGGGAGTCTCGGTGGACAAACTGGGCTGCCGTCATCGGAAATCATCAGAGGAAGTCCCGGCGAGGCAGGGCGCCCTGTAAGTGTGCCAATGCGCCCACTGGCCAGAAGTATGTGCACGGGTGGAGAGGGGCAAATGGCGCATGCCGACCAGGGTAGGCACTGTGCAGTCACAAGCGCTTTTCAAAACTTTTCCCTTTGCAACCCACCCCACACCGCCGTCTAGAGGTGGCAGCCGTGGGACACCCAACACCCCTCCCCCTCCATCCCCTCCATCCCCCTCCGTCGGCCGCCCCCACCCCCCCCCCCCCCCCCTCCACCTATCCCCCTCCATCCCTCAGCTCCTCCCCATCTCAGGACGATTGGCGGGTCGCACCGAGTGTTGGAAAGGATACAGTATAACGCGTTTTAAACCGTTTGCTTAGGGCTCTGATGGCGAGCCCGGCTTGCCTGGAGAAAACGGTGTACCCGGGGCCCCTGGGCAAATGGGAACGCCAGGTATCCCAGGCGACAAGGGTGACATAGGAGCGTCTGGAGGACCCGTGAGCATTCTGAGCTACAACGCACATAGAACGACAAACTTGTGGTGCACGTCCATCTAATGTTTATAGGGAAAGCCTGGCAAGCCAGGTCCAAGGGGGCCTCCAGGCGACATGGGAGAAAAGGGAATCAGAGGCATCAACGGCAAGGACGGACGGGAAGGGCCTAGGGTTGGGCACAGCTTCAGAGGATTGTATATTGTGTTGCTGCTACACGAAAGATGTTCCACTTCTACAGGGCCCACTCGGTGAGCCCGGACGCGACGGGCGCGATGGGGCGCAAGGCGACCCCGGACCGCCTGGCCCCATTGGCTTCGGAGAGGGGAAGCCAGGTGCTAGGGGGCCCAATGGTCTGCCAGGAATGGACGGCCGCACAGGAGCCAAGGGTATCGGTCTAGCCATCGCCTGCCAAAGACAGCCACAATCGACAGAGTGATATCGTTCAGGGGAGCCGGGCCTAATGGGGCCGTACGGGCAGAGGGGACCGCCCGGAGACACGGGCGACCCGGGACCCATGGGACCGCGGGGGTCGACCGGCAGGACTACGAAGGGGTTCCCTGGCGACAATGGATACCAGGGCGAAGAGGGAAGACCCGGACCCGCGGGTCCCATGGGCCAACCCGGTATCACTGGGGAAAAGGGTAACAGGGGCCCACCAGGCTACGGCACGCCAGGTATTCAGCTGGCAAGTTGACGCTTGCTATCGGGTCAATAGCACAACGAACCAACTCTTTAGGCGAGAAGGGACCAAGTGGGAAAGATGGCTTTCCTGGACTCTTGGGTTCCATTGGAGACCAAGGCGAACGAGGTTTGTCAATGAGGGAGGGTCAAGTAGTGAATCTGCATCACATTTTGAATCCCATTCAGGACCACCTGGCAGACCAGGTGTCATTGCCGGCATGAAAGGACCACCCGGACTCTTTGGCCAGAAGGGCTCTGAGGGAGCCCCAGGGTTGCCCGGCGCAGCTGGTCGGGATGGTTCCAAAGGAGAGATGGGCCAAAGGGGCGAAGACTGCCCCTTCTGTCCCAACGGCCAGCCGGGTCTTCCCGGAAGCCCGGGTAATGATGGGGCCCCTGGATTCAAGGGCCAACGCGGCCCTCCGGGTTACCGGGGCTGGATTGGCGTGGACGGGCCCATTGGGCCTCCCGGGCCCAAGGGCCAAGAAGGACCACCGGTTGGGACCACTGCGACTCTTCACGAGGATGTTTGTCACAGTCAATGAGACCACCTTTGGTTTCAGGGTCGACTGGGTCAACCTGGTCAGAAGGGAGTCAAAGGTCAAAGGGGAGACGTGGGGGAGAGCATCGCCATACCGGGAGAGGTCGGCGTGAGGGGCGACCCCGGCAGGACTGGAACAGATGGTTGGTCATCCGTGTGCTACGATGCTCCTTTCGGTTCAAGTTCAATTTCAACATGTATCGCAACATTTGGGCCACTGTAGTGCCGTGTTCCTCTGGCAAACGACACTGCGCTGCACTGCACGCACATCAACACACTCGTTCTTGAAAATTCAGGTTTTCCCGGCCCCGACGGCGAAGTCGGCCAGCCTGGCGCTCCTGGTCCAGCAGGAGGAGCGGGAAGGCCGGGGCGTCGAGGCGAAAAGGGCATTCCGGGCGTGCCCGGGCAGCGCGGCCAAGGGGGAATGATAGGAGAGAAGGGGTTGCCCGGCGCTCCTGGTCAATCTTTCCCTGGACCAAAGGGCGAGACTGGCGATGCGGTGTGTTCGATTACAGCACTCTGAGAATCCAATTTCGAATGTTTGGTGACGATATGGCCGCCAGACATGTCACTGTCCTCAGAGGACAGTTTTCTTGTACAATTTAGTCTGGTCAAATTGTCCGACAAGACAAGACAATTGAGGTTGTCCCGGGTTGGCGCCAGGACAAAACAAATACAGGACAATCAAAATGGTCATCTGAGGAGACTAGGCACAGCCAAGATGCAGAGATACGGACCTTGCTGAGGCAATTGATGAGGCATTTATGAAGTAATGTAGTAACCACCTTGTTTTGCGTCGATATACAGGCTGGCTGCTAGCCATGGACAACGTGCATTTGGCATAGAACACAACTCTGCCAAAGACAAATTGGGGGCAAATAAAGGACAATTTAAGGACAAAACAAGTCAACGACAGAGATCGTTCAGAATCAATCTGAGGCAAAGACAACAAGCTGTGTGTGTAAAAAGTTCAACCTATACTTTGCGTCTGTCAAATCTTGGTGAACAGTACAGTGAATTTCATTCGCATAATTAGCCGTATCTAGAGAAGGTGCCTTGAAAACGTGTACCACAATTCAAATGCAGCTATTACCACGATACGGTTGTCTGTACTAGGTACTGATCTAAAGCTCAGTGATATCGCCGCGTTCGCTATCTGGTATCGGCATGATACGACGCCGTTCATCTGAAGTTTTATACCTGTGGGAATACGCCACATCGAACAAAAAAACTTGCCAACTGTTTGGTGCAGTCGCTCTCTACCAGGAATCTCGTTTGTCGTACGTATTTCTGTGTTATGACGCCTTTGTCAATTTGTAGAATTTTGGCAAATTGTGGCGTATTTCTATAAAATTCCATAATTGCAAACAATTTTGTTTGTGTTACAAGCTATTCGCGGTCTATGCTCTTTCTGTTTCTGAAGAAATTGCGTCGCTAGCTCATCAGGCGAAAAAGTTGATTTTCGACACTTTTATATTTTAATTGTAAATATTTCTAAAATGCAATATTTCAAAACTGAAAAACCATGTCACAAATTCTTATTGGCTTACGACCTTTCAATTTCTGCATTCACATTCGTCAATAAATGACGTTCTTTTTTATCATTTTAGGGAATTTTGACAAATAATTGCGTATTTCTATGAAATAAAAACATGTGAAAAAATTTCTTTTTTGTTACAAATTGTCCACGGCCTATGCTCTTTCCATTTCTGAAGAAATTTCGCCGCTAGCTCATCACGCGAAAAAGTCGATTTTAGACATTTTCATATTTTAATTGTGAATATCTCCAAATTGCAGTTTTTCAAAACTGACAAACTATGTCACAAATTCTTACTGGCTTACGACCTTTTAGTTTCTGCATTTACATTCGTCAATAAATGACGTTCTATTTTCGTCAATTTATAAAATTTCGACAAACAATTGCGTATTTCTATCAAATTCCACATTGACAAAAATTTTTTTGTGTTACAAAATACAGCGGTCCGTGCTCTTTCCATTTCTGAAGAAATTTCGCGGCTAGCTCATCAGGTGAAAAAGTCGATTTTCGACATTTTTGAATTTTAATTGTGAATATCTCGAAAATGCGAAATTAGCAACAGAAACGGAAATAGAATCCATACTCAGCGACCTCAACTCTACTTGACCACATATGTCACATGTTTTACTTCGGTGCCACAGACAGACAGACACACAGACAGACACACAGACAGACATTGTCATCCGTATATCGTCGTCCTTACGGCAGAATGAGCTATGTCACATTTTTTTCGCCGCGCCTCAGCGCGGCGAGGTGTATATATCCGGACGGCGCAATCCTCCAGAATGTGCAATATTGCACGATCTGGAGGGGTGCCCCTCCAAACTGCGCAATATGGCGCCTTCTGGAGGGCAGCCCCTCCAGAATGTGCAATCAGTTGCTAGAACGTTCAATTCTTCAACTTTTACGTTTAATTCTTTTACCAGGAAGTTGTTTCCTTAAATATCAGGCTATGCTTAGGCTCGCCCTGCGCCCAGAGACGGATCACAAGAGTCTAGTCGGCGTCGCAGTCTGGCGGGTCGAAGCTTAGGCTTAACGCGACCGGTGACCGACTTCAGGGCGCGCGGAGCGCGCCCTGAAGTTGGTGGTCGCGCTAAGCCTCAGTTTTCGACCCGCCAGGCGCGACGTCGACAGAGTTTTAGTGCAAACTGTAAGTGGGATGAACACTCCTCCATCTAATTCACCTCCTGCTCAGGCCTGCTGAGCCCCGCCGACCAGAGATTGCGCGGTTTGGAGGGGCCGCCCTCCAGAACGCGCCATATTGCGTAGTCTGGAGGGAAACCCTCCAGATTGCGCAATCTGGCTGGATTGCGGAAAGTGGATGCAACATATATACGGATGACAATGTCTGTCTGTCTGTCTGTCTGTGTGTGTGTGTGTGTGTGTGTGTGTGTGTCCGTCCGTGGCACCGAAGTAAGATATGTGGCATATGTGGTCAAGTAGAGTCGAGGTCGCTGAGTACGGATCCGATGTCCGTTTGTGTTGCTAATTTCGCATTTTCGAGATATTCGCAATTAAAATTCCAAAATGTCCAAAATCGACTTTTTCGCCTGATGAGCTAGAATTGAAATTTCTTCAGAAATGGAAAGGGCGTAGACAGAGGATAATTTGTAACACAAAAGAAATTTTTTGTAAATGTGGAATTTAACAGAAATACGCGATTATTTGTCAAAATTACACAAATTGACAAAAATAGAACGTCATTTTTTGACGAATTTGAATGCAGAAATGGTAAGGCCGTATGTCAATAAGAATTTGTGACATAGTTTTACAGTTTTCGTAAATTGCCATTTCGAGATATTTAGAATTAAAATGAAAAAATGTCAAAATCGACATTTTCGTTTGATGGGCTAGCGGCGAAATTTCTTCGGAAATGGAAAGGGCATAGACAGCGGATAATTTGTAACACAACAGAAATTTTTTGCAAATGTGGAATTTAGTAGAAATACGCGATTATTTGTCAAAACTCTCCAAATTAACAAAAATATAGCGTCATTTATTGACGAATGTGAATGCAGAAATGGTAAGGTCGTAAGTCAATAAGAATTTGAGACATAGCTTTACAGTTTTAATAAATTGCAATTTCGGGATATTTAGAATTTAATTTACAAAGATGTCAGAATCGACATTTTCGTCTGATGGGCTAGCAGCGAAATTTCTTCAGAAATGGCAAGCGCAGAGACTGCGGATAATTAGTGGCATACAAGGAATTTTTGCGAGTACTAAATTTGACAGAAATGATCAAATCTTGACAGAAATGTCAAGATGTTATAAATCGCCAAAGCTTTGGTTTTCCATGAATGTTAACGGTAGAAGTCGCACGCCAAGGGGAATTCCTGATGAAGAACGACCGGACCACACTGTTGGCAAGTTTTTTGTTGGATGTGACGGTTTCACACGGTAGGAAACATCAGATAAACGGCGTCGTATCATGCCGATAACATATAGCGAACGCGGCGATATCACTGAGCTTCAGATCAGCTGTACAGACAACCGTATCGTGGGGATAGCTGCACTTGGCATTAAGGTACACATTCTCAAGACACTTTCTCCAGATGCGGCTAACGATGTGTACAAAGTTCACTATACTGTTCACCAACATTTGACAGACACAAAGTATGGGTTGAACTTTTTACACACACAGCTTGTTCGCCGCGCCTCAGCGCGGCGAGGTGTATATATACGGATGACAATGTCTGTGTGTCCGTCCGTCCGTGGCACCGAAGTAAAATATGTGACATATGTAGTCAAGTAGAGTCGATGTCGCTGAGTACGGATCCGATGTCCGTTTCTGTTGCTAATTTCGCATTTTCGAGATATTTGCAATTGAAATTCGAAAATGTCGAAAATCGACTTTTTGTCTGATGCGCTAGCCGCGAAATTTCTTCAGAAATGTAAGGAGCATGGACCGCGGATAATTTGTAACACAAAAGAAATTTTTTGCAAATGTGGAATTTAATAGAAATACGCGATTATTTGTCAAAATTGCACAAATTGACTAAAATACAACGTCATTTATTGACGAATGTGAATGCAGAAATGGAAAGGTCTTATGCCAATAAGGATTTGTGACATAGTTTTGCAGTTTTTAAAAATTGCAATTTCGAGATATTTTCAATCAAAATATGGAAATGTCGAAAATCGACTTTTTCACCTGATGATATAGCGGCGAAATTTCTTCAGAAGTGGAAAGAGTATAGACTGCGGATAATTTGTAGCGCAAGGGAATTTTTTGCAAATATGGAATTTAACAAAAATACATCATTATTTTTCAAAATTCCATAAATCAACAAAAATAGAACGTCGTTTTTTGACGAATTTGAACGCAGAAATGGTAAGGCCGTTTGCCAATAAGAATTTGTGACATAGTTTTACATTCTTAATAAATTCCAATTTCGAGATATTTAGAATTATAATTTTAAATAAATGTCAAAATTGAGATTTTCGTCTGATGGCCAGAACAGCTGTTTATTGATGATAATGATAAATGTGCACTCGGAAACGGAAATGCGTACGCTGAACACAGGAATTCGCTCGCACCAAATTTTTGGAAAAATTGTTGGATGTGACGTTTTTACACAGGTAGGAAACATCAGATAAACGGCGTCGTATCATGCCGATAACATATAGCGAACGCGGCGATATCACTGAGCTTCAGATCAGCTGTACAGACAACCGTATCGTGGGGATAGCTGCACTTGGCATTAAGGTACACATTCTCAAGACACTTTCTCCAGATGCGGCTAACGATGTGTACAAACTTCACTATACAGTTCACCAACATTTGACAGACACAAAGTATAGGTTGAACTTTTTACACACACAGCTTGTTCAACTTTCGAGATATGGCCATTTGAAAGTTTTGAAGTTGCATATAAAATCAGGGCATGCAGCGAGAGAAGTAGTTTTCGGTCCAACAATAGCCCCATGTGAGCCCTTCATTTTGCACACACAATTGTGTGGCTGGTAGTGATGGCAATTCGGAAACCGGGTAAGTACTTACCCGGTTTTACCCGGTTTCTGAAAACCGGGTATACTTACGTCGTACTTACCCGGTTTAGTTTTGCGTACCCGGTTTTACTTTTACCCGGTTTTTGGCCGAGTTTACTTACCTGGTTTCCGGCCGAAAACCGGGTACCTGGTTTACTTACCCACTATTAACAAGCTCCGGTATTAAAAAGTTGAGTTTGTATTCTGACTGACTTTGCAAAGAGTTGCGTTCTTTCTGTAGAGAGTGCGAGAGTTCATCGCCCGCATGCTCCGCTTCATGAGCCCCCGCTTCGCAAGAGGGTATTGCATAGCAATATTGATTTCGCCCGCGATTTGGCTTTTAGAGAAAGAACATCCCTCTTTCAAGCAACGTTTTCAAAAAAAGTGACAAAAAGTTGTAAAAGTTTTGGCAAACACTTGACAGGTCACAAAACAGCGCACTACGAGCAATCAAACCGTGTCGCACATCTGCACTAGCAAACAGCGATCTTAGTGTTAAAATATCGAGAATGGCGTTGTGTGCGGTGCGTCCTTGCGTTATTGAAAAATCTTTGCTGCCGCGTGAAAGAGCACGCCGAGAGCTTTCACCTGATGTGTCAATTGCCACTCTAAGACGAGCGAGTTAGAGCCGTTTTGTGCTTTTGCACATTCGAGTTACTGTAACTCGCGAAATTCAAACTTTTGAGTTTCGACCAATGGGCGAGCAAATGATCAGTGAGTCGGGAGCTATCCAAAAAGCTCGAGATCGTCTCTCTACGACGCAAGTTGAGCACGTTAGAGCAACTTCAGCGTCAAAATGCCGAGAATGGCGTTTTCCGCGGTGCGTGTTTGCGTAATTGAAAAAACTTTTGCAGACGCATGAAAGAAAACGTCGAGAGCTTTCACCTGGCGTGTCGATTGCCACTCTACGACGTAAGACGAGCGAGTTAGAGCCGTTTTGTGCTTTTGCACCTTCGAGTTACTGTAACTCGCGAAATTCAAACTTTTGAGTTGCGACCAATGGGAGAACAAATGATCAGTGAGTCGGGAGCTATCCAAAAAGCTCGAGATCGTCTCTCTACAACGCAAGTTGAGCGCGTTAGAGCGAATTTAGCGTCAAAATGCCGAGAATGGCGTTTTCCGCGGTGCGTGTTTTCGTAATTGAAAAAACTTTTGCAGACGCATGAAAGAGTACGTCGAGAGCTTTCACCTGACGTGTCGATTGCCGCTCTACGACGTAACACGAGCGAGTTAGAGCCGTTTTGCGTTTTGACCTTCGGCTTACTGTAGCGCGCGCAATTCAAACTTTTGAATCTCGACTTCTCTTAGCGGAATGATCAGTGAGTCGAGACCTATCCGCAGAGCCCAAGATCGTCTCTCTACGTCTTTCCAACGCTGAGATCCGAGAGCGTTACGCACGCACGTACGTACGCACGTACGCACGCACGCACGCCGAGCTCTCGTATAGTCTCGCCCGCCTGAGGGCGGGCGAAAAAACTTGGGTGATAAACCGGGTAAACAGTTGTCATTTGCTAATTCTGCTCAAATTTTCTTGCCTGTTATGTGCGCAAAATCAAATTTCAACATTTCTGGGTTGAATAGACTGCAACTTCGCGCTCCCAAATTCTCAAATTTAGGTGAATTAACAGAATGTGAAGTTCTACAAAGAAGACTCCAATTCTTGATGACAATCTGCACCACCAAACAACAGTAAACACATACCGTCGTCATCTCCGTACATAGTGTCACTGGCTTCTGGAAGTCAGCGTGCTACTGGAAGTTCTGTATTCGGGTGGTATTATCGACACTCTAGTCTCCTTTGGCTGACGTTAGTAGAACGTAAAAGTTGCTTTAACTTATTGTGCTTCGTTTCACGAATTACAACAGGTGCTCATAAATTTACGATATTGAATGCGAAGTGAATGTATGACTTCTCGAAGAACATAGGTGTTAACAAAATGCGATAATTTTGGCTTTCTGACTAGCAGAAATCGAGATTTCTACTTGAGTTTACTTACCCGGTTTACCCGGTTTTATGTCCAAGTACTTACCCAGTTTTCGAAAAACTGGATATACTTACTTGTACTTACCTTTTTAAATTTCAGATTTTACTTACTTTTACTTACCCGGTTTCAAAATTCTCAAAGTTGCCATCACTAGTGGCTGGAACATACTGTACGTTTAAAAATTTTAAATTTCTGGATACAGCCTGTTCTATCATGAAGTGATTGCGGTCACGACGACAGGTATAGTGTGGCATGGCAGGCTATGTCCACTTTTGAGAGTTTTAAAAACCTTCTGCTCAAGTGACAAGTGCAACATAACACTAGGCGTCACTTTCCTAGTCACCAAAATTATCCTTGGGGAACTCCAGCACCTCATCGTAGGCCATGGGCCTCACTTTTGTTTCTAACAAGCATGCGACTATACAGAAAACTGTCCAATTTGTTGAACAAGGGTGGGGTGTGAACTGCCGCATAGGTGTCAGAAGTACACTTCGCAGCCGCCCCAAGATTGAAACAACAGGCTACCGCTCAGAGGTGATCTTTCAAGAAACTAGCTAGACAAACAAGTGCTGAGACCACCGTGTTTAAAATGACAATGAGCTATGTCCACCGTGAGATGGACGTTGGTCATCTAAGAATGAGCTATGTGCAGGTACATGCCTCATTCTACCACGGAATTCTGAAAATATAGGTGGCTATGTACCACATAGCCAGTGGCTATGTACCACATAGCCAGTTCTATCATAAACCCCCTCTGGACATAGCATACGTTTTTTTCGCCTCGCCTCAGCGCGGCGAGGTGTATATATACGGATGACAATGTCTGTCTGTCTGTGTGTGTGTCCGTTCGTCGCACCGAAGTAAGATGTGTGACATATGTGGTCAAGTAGAGTCAAGGTCGCTGAGTACGGATCCAATGTCCGTTTCTGTTGCTAATTTAGCATTTTCGAGATATTCGCAATTAAAATTCGAAAATGTCGAAAATCGACTTTTTCGTCTGATGCGCTAGCCGCGAAATTTCTTCAGAAATGGAAGGAGCATGGACCGCGGATAATTTGTAACACAAAAGAAATTTTTTGCAAATGTGGAGTTTAATAGAAATACGCGATTATTTGTCAAAATTGCAGAAATTGACTAAAATACAACGTCATTTATTGACGAATGTGAATGCAGAAATGGAAAGGTCGTATGCCAATAAGAATTTGCGACATAGTTTTGCAGTTTTTAAAAATTGTAATTGCGAGATATTTTGAACCAAAATAATGAAATGTCGAAAATCGACTTTTTCACCTGATGATATAGCAGCGAAATTTCTCCTGAAATGGAAAGAGTATAGACTGCGGATAATTTGTAATGCAAGAAAATTTTTTTGCAAATATGGAATTTAATGGAAATTGGAAATACGTGTTTATTTTTCAAAATTCCATAAATCAACAAATTAGAACGTCGTTTTTTGACGAATTTGAACGCAGAAATGGTAAGGCCGTGTGTCAATAAGAATTTGTGACATAGTTTTACAGTTTTAATAAATTCCAATTTCGAGATATTTAGAATTAAAATTCAAAAAAATGTCAAAATCGAGATTTTCGTCTGATGGCCAGAACAGCTGTTTATTGATGAACTAGCGGCCTGGGCGCGCGCCTTCGGCGCGCGCGGAGAAAAGCCCTGCGCGGGCTCGCTTCGCTCGCCCGCTCCAGGCTTTTCGTCTCGCTCGGCGCTGCGCGCCTCGCTCGACAGCCGCCGACTTACTTGCCTTTTGTTTCACTGTATGACAATATATACTTGGTTCGAACCCCTTGCGTGGAACGAAGTTTTGTTGATGTAAAATTATCATTTGCGAATTTTTTTCCCAATGTGCTGAACTCTGTGTAGTTGCACACTTACTACCCTATCCTGCTGTCATATTGGTTTACACGCAATACCTTCCATGCGATCTCCACAGTCTATAGCGAAACGGAAAAATTTGAATTTTCTCGCTTACAGTATGCTTGCGCGCGTCGTGGCCATGTGCGTGAACTTGCATATTGCCCACCCTACACAACCAGGATACCAACCGCCTTGCCCGCCCTTCCAAGCAGGCTCCACTGTCTAGAGCGACAATTCAAAAATGTGAATTTTCTCACTTACAGTATACGATACAGCGTCGTAGCTGGGTGCGAGAAGTTGCACATTGCCCACCCTACACACCCGACATACCAGCCGCTTCGCCCGCCTTTCCAAGGAGGCTCCACCGTCTAGAGCGAAATTCAAATATTTGAATTTTCTCTCCTACCGTAGGCTTTCCCGCGTAACGGACCAGTTTTGGCTCGCCTCCGGGCCAGGCCCATTTTCGTCTGATAGCCAGAACAGCTGTTTATTGATGAATCTGCACTCGGAAACAGAATTGCGTTCACAGAACACAGGAATTCGCTCGCTCCAAACTTTTGGCAAGTTTTTTTGTTGGATGTGACGTTTTCACACAGGCAGGAAACATCAGATAAACGGCGTCGTATCATGCCGATAACATATAGCGAACGCGGCGATATCACTGAGCTTCAGATCAGCTGTACAGACAACCGTATCGTGGGGATAGCTGCACTTGGCATTAAGGTACACATTCTCAAGACACTTTCTCCAGATGCGGCTAACGATGTGTACAAAGTTCACTGCACTGTTCACCAAGATTTGACAGACGCAAAGTATAGGTTGAACTTTTTACACACACAGCTTGTTTCGCCGCGCCCCAGCGCGGCGAGGTGTATATATACGGATGACAATGTCTGTGTGTCTGTGTGTCTGTGTGTCCGTCGCACAAAAGTAAGATATGTGGCACATGTGGTCAAGTAGAGTCGAGGTCGCTGAGTACGGATCCGATGTCAGTTTCTGTTGCTAATTTCGCATTTTCGAGTTATTTACAAATAAAATATATAAATGCCGAAAATCGACTTTTTTGCCTGATACGCTAGCGGCAAAATTTCTTCAGGAATGGAAAGAGCATAGACCGCGGATAATTTGTAACACAAAAGAAATTTTTTGCAAATGTGGAATTTAGTAGAAATACGCGATTATTTGTCAAAATTTCGTAAATTGACAAAAATAGAACGTCATTTATTGACGAATGTGAATGCAGAAATGGTAAGGCCGTATGTCAATAAGAATTTGTGACATAGTTTTGCAGTTTTAATAAATTGCAATTTTGAGATATTTTCGATTAAAATACGAATATGTCGAAAATCGACTTTTTCGTCTGATGAGCTAGAGGTAAAATTTCTTCAGAAATGGCAAGGACATAGCCCACGGATGATTTGTAACACAAAATAAAATTTTTGCAAATGCAGAATTCGGTCAAATACGCGATTATATGTCAAAATTTCATAAATCGACAAAAATAGAACGTCGTTTTTTGACGAATTTGAACGCAGACATGTAAGACCGTATGCCAATAAGAACTTGTGGCATAGTTTTACAGTTTTAATAAATTCCAATTTCGAGATATTTAGAATTCAAATTTATAAAAATGTCAAAATCGACATTTTCGTCTGATAGCCAGAACAGCTGTTTATTGATGAATGTGCACTCGGAAACAGAAATGCGTACGCCGAACACAGGAATTCGCTCGCACCAAACTTTTGGCAAGTTTTTTTGTTGGATGTGACGTTTTCACACAGGCAGGAATCATCAGATAAACGGCGTCGTATCATGCCGATAACATATAGCGAACGCGGCGATATCACTGAGCTTCAGATCAACTGTACAGACAACCGTATCGTGGGGATAGCTGCACTTGGCATTAAGGTACACATTCTCAAGACACTTTCTCCAGATGCGGCTAACGATGTGTACAAAGTTCACTGCACTGTTCACCAAGATTTGACAGACGCAAAGTATAGGTTGAACTTTTTACACACACAGCTTGTTCTCGCTCCTGGTAATTTTTGTCGGATATAGCTCATTCTAAGATGATGCAATATCATCCTGCGGTGGACATGACATGACATGACATGGACATAACTCAATTCTGATTTTTTGTGGACATAGCTCATTTTACCATAAGGACGACGATATATACACCTCGCCGCGCTGAGGCGCGGCGAAAAAATAGGACAATTTGACATTTGAGAAAAGACAAAGGTGAAACAATTGGCAAAATCCAGGGACCACGGCATGCCTTATTGCCACGCTTCATTTCCAATTCAACTGACCCGTTTTCGCATTCAGGGTCTTCCGGGGCCCGATGGACTGTCTGGTGCGCAAGGCGAGCGCGGCGACCAGGGAGAGCCCTATCCATACCAGAACATCCGACCTCCAAAGGGTCAGCCGGGCAGACCGGGCGAGCCGGGCGTGGCAGGGTTGCCCGGCCCTGCGGGCGAGGTGGGCTCGCCTGGCTTTCCTGGGCAAGACGGGCCGTCCGGACTCCCGGGTCCCCCGGGCATCAACGGTGGACTCGGGCCGCCTGGGCCTCAGGGGGTGAAGGGAATCCTGGGACTGCCTGGAAAAGCCGGCTTGGAGGGGGCGCCAGGAATCAAGGGCCTGCCGGGACCTCCTGGCCCGGCTGGCCAGCCTGGAGTGCCGGTACGACCACTGCCAAGCTTTTTAGTAGCCTACTACACTATACACGGACTGGAGGGAAGTTGCATACGTATGAATAGACCTACCTGTACGTTTCATGGTTCCAGGGCCAGAAAGGGGAACGCGGCGACTACATCCCTGGAGTGGATGGCTTTGTTGGGCCAAAGGGCGAGAGAGGCTCTCCTGGTCGAGACGGTAGTCCTGGGCCGCCAGGATTCGCAGGAGTCAAGGGAGTGAAAGGCTATCTTGGGGTCAAAGGTGGGAGAGAGCAAATGACTCCGATACATTGTGTGTCGCCCAGTGCAAACAATGTGCAACATCCACTTCAGGAATACCGGGTTCGCCAGGGATGAATGGGCGGCCCGGGTCACCAGGGCGGGACGGACTGCAAGGTCTTCCCGGAACGCCTGGGCCGTTGGGCCTGCCAGGTCCCGGTGGGCAGCCAGGCGTCGCCGGCCCGAAAGGTGACGCTGGGGACCCTGGCCCCAATGGGAGTCCAGGAGAGCAGGGTTCTGTCGGGCTAAGTGGGCCGCCTGGCATCAACGGCCTGGATGGACCAGTTGGACAGAAGGGAGAACCTGGACAACCGGGCCAGGCCGGCTTCCCTGGCTCCGTTGGTATGATGTGCAACGAAGTAGAGCGACAGTAGTACAGTGAGTCAGCGACATGTAGCTGTATGCACAGCTGTATGCACAGCTTGCAGAACTTCTACTACTGCCCGGAAGCTTATGTATCTACTGGTCAGCATACAGCTGTACATAGTGCTCTGTGTACATCAATTCCAACACTCATTTCAGGGGCCGATGGAAAACCTGGCCTCCCCGGTGTGCGCGGTTCACCTGGGGAGAATGGCACGCCTGGCCAACTAGGAGGGAAGGGTGCCATAGGGATGCCAGGCGACTCAGGCTTCCAGGGTCAGAAGGGCGAACCAGGCACACCCGGACTGGATGGTCCACCCGGAAACGCAGGACCCCCTGGTGGTGCTGGGCCGCCTGGTGAGCCAGGGGTCCGTTCGCAGCAGGGCCGGCCTGGCCAAGATGGATTCCCAGGTCGGAACACGTCACTTCATCTGCAGAGTGCAGCATACGCACTGGAAATCGTGGGCGGTTTGGGGGGGGGGGGAGTTAGTAAGTCGGATACTCCTTCTCAATCATCGACTCCCATCACCTCCCCTACCTTACCCAACTGCTACATCCAGCAAACGCAACACTAGATCTACTGAGGCATTGATATAATTTCGACGCACAACAATGATGTCTGCCTGCGAGCAACGTTGCCCCTGCGGCACCATATTTGGCTGCTTTGTGCCAATTGCTACAAATAGTGAGCGATCGTCAGTTTCTGGTAAATTTTTGCCAGCACTTAGTACTTTTGCCGTTTAAATGAATTAAAAAACCTGGCAATTTGTAATCTCTTGTTGAGCCCCCCCCCCCCCCCCTCATCCTAGACTCAGTTCAGTTGGCGTTCACACTGGTAATTCCTAAAAACCTTCTCACCTCAGTCAACCATGAATGGTGTCATTGCAGGCCTCCAGGGCCAGCCAGGACCTCCAGGACCAAGTGGCACTCCAGGAGCCCAAGGAGACAACGGTGACCCAGGGCCAACAGTCAGGGGCCCTCCAGGCCTACCTGGACCACCTGGAGAGGCTGCCCCAGACGGAACGCCAGGCCTACCAGGGTCTCCAGGACTAGCTGGACCTGCAGGACTACCAGGTTTAACCATCCAACAAACCATTAATTGGCTGGCAAACACTAAATTCAGTGGGGGCTCTCTAGGTCCCAAGGGCCCAACTGGACCACCAGGAAATAACGGTTACCCTGGGATGGCGGGTCAAAAGGGTGCCCCGGGCTTCAGTGGACCTCCTGGTGACAAAGGGAATCCCGGGAATCCAGGCTTGAATGGATTGCCGGTTGGACTGGCGCAACGCTCGATTTATGTGCTCACAGATTCTCCTTATGCCACTACGTTCAGGGGACACCTGGCCCAAAAGGTGTGAAAGGCGTACTGGGCCTTCCAGGTGAGAACGGCAACGATGGCGGCCCAGGGAGAAATGGCTTCCCTGGCGAAAAGGGTTTCCCCGGCCGGCCAGGGCTTGAAGGCATGCCAGGGACCGATGGAATGACCGGCCCACCCGTGGGTTGCCTTTGTAAAGCCCCTAGTAGGGCCGATACCTACATATCGTGACACAACACAAATTCCATACATCAGTCCTTTAGGGCCCTGCTGGGTCTCCGGGCTTCAAAGGGGACAAGGGTGGCCCTGGCCTGGCAGGATTACCTGGGAACCCAGGGAGCGACGGGCTCCCAGGGACGCCTGGCAAGGAAGGCCAACCTGGTCACCCTGGAGCCCCTGGTGCCAAAGGTGGCAGCGGTTCCCCTGGAAGGGAAGGAGACCCTGGAGCCACTGTGAAAGGTGCTACACTTACACTTGGCGCAGATGAGAATTTTAACACTACTTACACTTTGGCAGGTCCCACTGGCGAAATCGGGGTTCCTGGACTACGAGGCAAGGACGGCAGGCGTGGGCCAGATGGACGGCCTGGAGGCCTCGGTCAAAAGGGACAACCAGGTTTTCCTGGCGAAAAAGGTGTCCCTGGACGCGATGGGTACCCCGGATCACAAGGATCAAATGGAGGCATTGGTCCCAAGGGAATGAAAGGTGCTAAGAAGGGGAAATCTATGCAGGTCATCCAACCCAGTTCAAAGGAACCATCGTAACTTTCAGGCATAGCTGGACCGCCCGGCCCAGGCGGAGGCATTGGCGACCCAGGCTTGAAGGGAGAGTCTGGCGTTCCCGGCCAAACTGGTCTTCCGGGCCCAGTTGGTGAACCAGGATACCCCGGGGCTGCAGGCGAAACTGTGAGCCAACCAACCACTCTGTAATCCATGCATGAGTAGCGCCAGGGCATGTGGTGCACATGGCACTGCACACGATTGCAGGGCGACGCTGGAGCTCCTGGTCAAGTAGGCCCACCAGGAAGCGCAGGAGAAAAGGGCATCCCCGGAATGCTGGGCAAGAGGGGCAAAGTTGGAGACCCAGGAGGACAAGGCCTGCCTGGAATGGCTGGCGACCCGGGTTACCCAGGCCCGAAGGGCTTGCCGGGCGAGACGCGCCCCTACAACAAGGAGAAGTTCAGCCCAAAAGGGGAGATGGGAAGCCCTGGATACCCCGGCCCCAAAGGCCAGCCTGGACCCACAGGAGAAATCGGTGAGATGCAACACATCTGTCCGAAGGATGTGCAACTTTCAACAGTCGTATTGAGTTGCAGGGAATCCTGGGCCGCCTGGGATAGCGGGGAAAGATGGTGAGATTGGACCGCCGGGCTTCCCGGGTATGAAGGGGGATCCCGGCAGGCCCGGGCCCAATGGAAGGGACGGAGGTCTCGGCGAACCTGGTTCCCCTGGAGCCAAAGGACAGCCAGGTGAAACCCGTCAGATGGCAAAGTAGCAATCATGAAGGCTGTTTGATGTGAATCTGCAGGCTACCCCGGCACTCCTGGAAGCGCTGGCCAGAGGTCCCCTCCCAAAGGGTGGAACTTCGCCAGACACTCGAGGACGACCACGGCGCCACAATGTCCAGCCGGGACCACCCAGCTCTGGACGGGCTATTCGTTGCTCTACGTCCAGGGGAACAACAGGGCCGCTGGACAGGACTTGGGTTGGTCAGAGTGAGGTCTTCTACAGAAGATGTGAGAAGTACTGACTCCCTTTGAAGAGCATAGTATGGCAATGTCTAGCCAAGCACAAAGCCACTGTCTGAATGGTAGTTGCCAACTTTCCGTTCCAGGTCAGCCGGGCAGCTGCCTACCCAAGTTCAGCACCATGCCCTTCATGTTCTGCAACCTCAACAACATCTGCCATCGCAGCAGTCGCAACGACTACTCCTACTGGCTGGCCACTGACGAGCCCATGACCATGCAGATGCAGCCAGTCAGCGGCAGCGCCATTCGGTCAGACAGAACTCAGACCACACCACAGTGTAGCCAAAGCGTGTCACTATTGTGGCTGTCTGCGCAGCCATAGTGCATCACAATACTGAAACCCTCTGAGAAGACAACCCATTGCAGACCCTACATCAGTCGGTGCGCCGTGTGCGAGGCCGAGACTCCAGTCATCGCCATGCACAGTCAGGACCTGAGTCCCCCCAGCTGCCCGCCCGGCTGGGACAACATGTGGAGCGGCTACAGCTTCATCATGGTGGGAAGTAGCAGTTGTTGAAGTCACATTGAACAGATGTCTCCAAATGTTAGGACACAACGAACCAGTGGCCAACACTTGCTGAAACGCATCTGCACTTCAGATGTCTACAGACGTTAAAACATAAAAGCACCAATACGCAACCTTTGTTGAATTTTACGCTTGAACTTCAGACGTCTTCAGAGTAAGAACTGTAGAACACGACGTCACCGGTAGCCAACTTTTGTTGAAGACACACCCGAACTTCAGACGTCGCCAGATGTTAGAACACAGAAGCACCACACTGCGACCAACTCTTGCTGAGTTACATCTGAAGTTCAGACGACATCTGAAGTTCAGATGTCTGCATGTGTATAAACACTGTCACCAGAGAGAAACTCTTTCAGCACACGGCCGCCGGAGCCGAAGGAACGGGCCAGAATCTGCAGTCTCCGGGCAGCTGTCTGGAGAAGTTCCAAGCGGTGCCCTTCATCGAGTGCCATGGAAAGGGTACCTGCAACTACTACGCCACCAATCACGCCTTCTGGCTCTCCATCATCGATGAGGTGGAGTTGACTATTGTGTAAAATACATGCGATTGTGAGAGGTTGAAATTGGTAAACTGCAGGCCAGCGATTCAAAAATGAACATTCAAAACTCTAGAATCTGTAAAATGCATGCAGGAAGGATTTGAAATTGATAATCTGCAAGCGCCACACAGTATCCCAAGCTTACGCACTTCCAATCAGATGCTATTGTCTTTCTATCTCTCCTCAGACGATGAAGGTTGGCTTTCGGTCGCTAGATGTGCTACAAAATACCAGTGCGAATGCATTAGTAGATGCCTGGCTCTCTTTTGACAACGAGTCGTCAGAGCAAACATTTCATCACAAAACATTATGTTGTGTGAATGACGATTGAAAGTGTTGGGAAGTAGCGACCCCGCTAGTTCGCACATACTCAAAACTCTCCACTACTGCAGGACAAGCAGTTCCGCAAGCCTCTGCCAGAGACGGTCAAGGCAGGGGGGCTGGAGCGCCGCATCGGTCGCTGCAGCGTCTGCCGCAAGAGGCCGCCGCCGCCCAGCTACCCGTTCCGAGAGTTTTAGTCGAGAGGGAGGAAATTCGTTTCGCGCGCACAATTGTGATGATGGTTTGTAGGATACTGTAGTAGATACTACTGTAGGGGAACGTTCACTCGTCTAGTCTGGCCGCGATCGACTGCCAAAGATGCCTTTTGTCGTCGGTGCTGTTCTGTGCGATAAGCGTTCTAAGCATGAGACTTACAGACACGGTGCTACAGTAGTCCAGCCGCGTCCACCGTATGCTAGCTACATTGTGCACCGTACGCCTAGGAATGTTTCGCCATTTTGCCACAAGTGTTCTGTTCTTCATTCTCCACTGCCAAAGCCAAGACAGTGTCTAGAGCAAGTCTGATTCTAAGTGTTGTTATTAGCCCCGCCAAAGACGCGAAGTGACTCTCTGTTCTTTCACAATGGTGCTAAACTTCGTCCTGTGTGCGCTCGCGTTCCGTTGTAGAAAGAAAGGTGTAGAGCGAATGCGTGTGGTCGGGCGCATCAAATTCAAGGTTCAACTTCAACAACGCTCTTTCCAACCAACGAGCAACCAACAGCACTACAGATAGAAGTGCGCAACGACGCAAAATCTCTAATTTCATCGCCCTATTTCTCGTCGTCGCTTCCCTCCTCTTCTTCCTGGTTAATGTTGAAGTATCTCAGCTCATAGGTGTCCTTACTGCTGGCCACCACCCGCAGCCAGTCTCTGAGGGTGTTCTTCTTCAGGTATTTCTTGGTAAGGTACTTCAGGTAGCTGTAATGCAATGGCGATAGGCACACGTGACATTAGAGCCAGAACTCCCATTATCACCAACGCATCTCCTTCTCCCTCCCTCCCTCCATTCATCCTCCAACCTTACTCACTCCTCTATCTCCCCCCCCCCCCCCCGCCCACACCCCTTGTCATCGCTCTCTCTCTCTCCTCCTCTTCCTGCTTCCACCCTCCCTCCACCCCACCAACCCCCCCCCCCCCCCCACCCCGTTCTATTCACTTCCCCCTTCCTCGCTCCTACTTGCCCCCTTTCCCTCCCAAATTTCTCACTTCCCGCCCCGTCTCACAATTTCGTGTTTCCTCCTGCTTAGTGCTTCCATCCACCATCTTTCTCCCCATCCCCTCACCTTACCTCCATCGCTTTCTCCCCCTTCCATCTCTCACTCCCTCACCCACGTATTCCTGTCGCCGCCGCCGCCCCCACCCCCCACATCTCCGTTTCCCTCTCTTCTCTCTATCACCATCCCTCCCACCATCTCCCAAAGCTTTCCTCCCTCCATCCACCTTTCCCCCCTCTCTTCCATAGTTTCGACTGGGGGGGGGGGGGTGGTTGAGCCCCCCCTCCCAACGGCCAACAGAAACGAAATTGTGAGACGGGGCGGGAAGTGAGAAATTTGAGAAAGGAAAGAGGGCAGGGAGTGCGGAGCGAGGAAGGGGTGAAATAAACAAATTGGGGGGGGGGGGGTTGGTGGGTGAAGGAAGGGTGGAAGTAGGAAGGAGGAGAGAGAGAGCGATGACAAGGGGTGTGGGCGGGGGGGGGGGGGGGAGATAGAGGAGTGAGTAAGGTTGGAGGATGAATGGAGGGAGGGAAGGAGAAAGGAGATGCGTTGGTGATAATGGGAGTTCTGGCTCTAATGTCACGTGTGCCTATCGCCATTGCATTACAGCTACCTGAAGTACCTTACCAAGAAATCCTGAAGAAGAACGCCTCAAGACTGGCTGCGGGTGGTGGCCAGCAGTAAGGACACCTATGAGCTGAGATACTTCAACATTAACCAGGAAGAGCAATACGTTATATGTAGCGTACTTCGTTCAGTTACGTATTGCTCTAATTAGAAAAATTTCAATCGACTATATTACTTTTTCAGTCAGCTTAGTTACTTTTTCAATCGACTAATTCAAAATTTACGTTGAGTAATTTCAACTTTCAATCGACTATATTACTTTTTCAGTCAGCTTAGTTACTTTTCAATCGACTAATTTTAAAAATAAATCGACTAATTCAAAATTTCAGTCAAGTATGTTACTTTTTCAGTCAGCTTAGTTACTTTTTTAATCGACTAATTTTTAAAAATCAATCGACTATATTACTTTTTCAGTCAGCTTAGTTACTTTTTCAATCGACTAATTCAAAATTTCAGTTGAGTAATTTAAAATTTCAATCAACTATATTACTTTTTCAGTCAGCTTAGTTACTTTTTCAATCGACTAATTTTAAAAATCAATCGACTAATTTCAAAACTTCAGTTGAGTAATTTAGAATTTCAATCGACTATATTACTTTTCAGTCAGCTTAGTTATTTTTTCAATCGACTAATTCAAAATTTCAGTCGAGTAATTTACTTTTCAGTCAGCT
>JASAMZ010008488.1:0-12037 GCA_030248115.1 Linhomoeus sp. GSCO2_2 | reverse complement strand
GCAGCGGGGTTTATATTTACTAGCAATACGTAACTGAACGAAGTACGTTACATATAACGCCTCACGTATGCTCCGACGTGGTGGTTGCTACGCTGCCAGGTTTGTTTGAATTCTTAGACTGCAAGAGGGAGGTTTGAAACAATTTTGGCTTCAAAGTTCAAATCCGAAAGCACTCAAGAAATGGCCACAGCAGAACAGGCAACAGGCGACTTGTCTAGCCCAACAAAGTTAGTCTCCGACGACTTGGCTCTGAGCAGTAGCGCCGAAAGCGACTCGGCCAAAACCAACGGCAACGCCGATTCTCACGAGGTCTGAGACCGAATATATCGCAGCAGCCATTCTAAGTATAGAAGAAAGGCTGCTTTCCGATCGGCGGGGATGGAATGTAAGGCTATGCGGACGTTGTTTCTAGAGTTCGCCCAGTCCGAAACCGATGGAGACGGCCGCGGTCGACAACGAGGCGGTGGACAAAGCCGGCGGCGACCAACTGGTTGAGTCGGAGGAGTCGAAACAACAGGACAGTTTCGAGAACGAGGAAAAACCGATCGGTTGGTGAGGCTCCGCTTCGTTCTCGTTCTCTAGGCGTTGCGTTGTCGAACATCTGAGTCGCAATTTTTGTAGAGGAAGACCAAGACTCGGCTGACCAGGGAAAGGAATCTCCGGAGAAGATGAGCGAAGCCGTGGTGGAGCCGGAAAAGGCGCAGGCAGCCGAAGAGCCAGCGGAGGAGAAGGCGGCTGACGAAGCGAAGGAAGAGGAGGAGGCGGCCGATCAGAAGGAGGACGAGGAGAGGGAGAAGGAAGAACCGATGGATCAGCAAGAGGAGGAGGGGAAGGAGGCCGAAGAGGGCCATCCCGAACAGGAGGCCGACAAAGAGAAGGAAGCTTCGGAGTCGCCGAAGAAGACGAAGAAATCGCCCAAGAAGGCGTCCCCGAAGAAGGCCGCCGCCTCGACAACGCTGAAGAAGACGGCGACGCCGTCTCCGCGCAAGCGGGCCGGTCTCGACAAGCCGCCGACCGATTCGTCCAACGCCAGCACCCCTAAAACGCGTAGGGTACCATTTCGGTTTGGTAGAACTACCGTTAGACGACAACCATGTGCCTCAATTGCAGCTCTGTTCGACGCCGAGTTGATCGTGGAAGGCAAGAGACAGCGGCGCACAGTCGACCGAATGTCCGCCACCGAGCAGGTCGTCCACACTTCGGCGAAGCCGGTGGAAGTGCCCGAGGGCGCTGGACAGAAACTCGAGGATATACCATATGGTAGTAGTGGTTCCCGTTTTGGTGACTTGACATAACTGCGTAATGATTCCATCTCGTGCTTGCAGTGCAAGCGATGATCTCGAAGCGGAAGATGGACGAGCTGAAGCTGCTTCACCGGGCCTGCTTCGGGCGCGTTGGAAAGGTTCGGTTCTCGTCCTCTGAGCTGCGCGCTCGTTCATTCTTGGATCCCAGTTCCATTCCTCGCGTTCTTCTCCTTCCAGGCCACCACACTCCGCAAGAACCTCCGTCAATTCTCAGGTTACGAGTCGGGCGCCAATCTCGACCACAAGAAGGCCACCATGGCCAAGTAAGCGCAGAATTGCTTCTTTGTGTAAGTGCGCTCGCAACCTGGAGTTTCTTCACTCGGCAGGTGGAGTTTGGTCGACCTGCGCTCGCTCTGCACCCTCTTGGGCGTCGAGAAGGGCAGCAATCGCGACGAGCTGGCCGGCCACATCGCCGACTTCCTCAACAAGCCCGAAGACCTGGGGAAGAAGGTCCCCCAGAAAAGTAAGCGCCTATTTAGGTCTTTTCGAAAGAAGCGTCCTTCAGCAACATTGGTCTCTGTAGTTTACGACTTCCACTCGCTCGTTCCAGAGGCCGCTGCGAAGCGGAGATCCGGCGGCGGCGCCAAGAAGCGAAAGACGCCCTCGAAGAAGGGCCAGAAGGGAGCCGACGAGGAGGAGGAAGAGCAGGGTTCGTCCCAGCGTCGCCATTCGGTTGCTGGGTTCTGACTTCTTTCTTTCAGAGGAGAGCGAGAAAAGCGACAAGGACGACGAGAGCGGCGAAGAAGAAGAGGAGGAGGAGGAGGAGGAGAAGGAGGTTCGTCAGTTCATCACTCTTCACTCTAACACTTCATCACTCTAACACTCGTGCACATCACTCTAACACGCCAAGTTCCCCACAACATGAGAAGCCATGTCGGTAGATCCATTTGCCTAGTTGTTGCAGCCGTCGCCTCCGCCGGCGAAGAAGAGCAAGAAGAAAGCGAGTGAGCCCAAACCGTCTTCCTCCAAGAAGGGCCGCAGCAGCAGCGGCGGCGCCTCCGCCAAAGGGCCCTCGGTGAGCGCTGCCGTCTGCGCCTTAGCCATCGACTATGCTCTGTGTTGCATGCTTTGTTGGCACTCCGCCGCTTGAAAAGCGAAGGAGTGCTATAGGAGCGGTAAAAGCCCACAGTTAGCATGTTCGGGGCTAGCGCTCGCTACGAAGCACCTATGGAGCCAAATTTTTTTTTAAAAGATAGCTTATGACGACGCGCAGCGTGCTCGGGGGGTGAAAAAATTTCGGCGGTGGAAGAATTTTGCGAAAATTCAAAAATTCAAATTTTCCGGTTCAAATAAAAAAAAAGACGCCAGAACTTTCGCAAAAGTGGCTCGAATTTGATGATTTTTGGATATGTTGTAGCCCTTTGGGTCCTCTACGAAGCGGGACTGGAACGGGCTCCCTAGGTGGTCCGACGCGGGAGTACGGTAGAAAATTCAAAATTCAAAATTTTTTTCCGACATTTAAAAAATCATAACTCGAGTTTGGCACGGTGGATCCTCGCCAATTTAATTTCTGACCTGGACACTTCTATGACCTTTCATTTGGCACCAAAACCGCCGAGATCGGTCTTGCCGTTCGGGAGATCCGCGGTGGCAAAAGTCCCGGGTCCCGAGTGGAAAATTGGGGTTTTCGACTTTGAATGGATTTTTGGGCCGGAAAGCGTGCTGTTAGCGGCAAATTGACCATTGCAACGTGTTCAGCGTCAAAAGTTGGTCTAGACGAAGTGTCTTGACCATTTTGAGGTACCGCACGCACCCCGGCCGCGCCGAATTTTTGAATCCCGGGGTCAAATTTTCGAAATTGTGTTTTTACTTGTTTCGGGGGTTTCCGACGACGCTGAACACGAATCCGGTGTTCGTTTTGCGATTTTGGACGCCTTTACCCTGCTTTCGTCACCCGGCCGGGCAAAAATTGGGTCCCGGGGTCGAATTTTCAGAATTACGTTGACAGTTGTGTGACTTGTGTCTGGGCTTTCTGACGCCGCAGAACGCGAATCCGTCGTTTGTTTGGCGATTTGCGGTGTATTTAGCCTGATTTTGGCCGAATACTCACGCTCTGTAAAATTTCGCGAAATTCCGAAAATACCGTCCGCCATTGATTTTGCTGCGCCTGCCTACACTACGCCGTCCATATAAGACGCGCTGAGAAAGGCGTCTACGCACGCGCAATCGAACCGAGTTATAGGAGCATCGTACTGTAGCACTTCGGAAACCGACGCCGTCCACCCCAGCGGGGGATCCCTCGCTGTGTAGCGTAGATAAGGCGAGCCTGTACAATTGGGGCGCCGCCGGCAGTCTTCATTGTGAGTGGCTGTAGACAGTCAGCGGTCAGTACAGCCTGCGCTCATCGTCGTCAGTACAGCCTGCTCCAACGCGTCACTTGCGCCACATCGGCCTCTAAGTGTATGGCATCTGCTTATGCCCACTCCGGGCTATGGACCCCAGTTCTACACTGAAGATATTGGGAACAAACAAATATAATGGGAATGCATCACTTGTCGGAGTTTCTGTGCCCCCGTCTGCTAAAACAATCACGCGGAGTGCCTATCTGACACTCAAGGAGTGTCACGTATCACTTGTTGCTGTTGCGCAGGACGCGGAGCTGCGCAAGGCTATTGGGAAGCTGCTGAAGTCGGTGGACCTGGAGACGGTGACCATGAAGGAGATGTGCAAGATGGTGGCCGAGAAGTTCCCCAAGGCCGACCTCGACCAGCGCAAGGACTTCGTCAAGGCCCAGGTCAAGGCGGTGAGTCGACTGTCGATCTTCCGTTAGTTGGCGTCTTTTCCATTCTCCCTCGTCCCTCCACTTCAGCTGATCGCGAAGCAGGCCGACTGAACCGTCCACCGAGGCCGCTTCTGCAGCTTTACTTAGTGTCTGGCGCGCGCACAGCGTTGCGTATATGTCTCTCCTCGTCGTCACATGCTAACGAATGATTGGTAGCACCCTTCCTTTGGTCGTGCCGGTTGCTATCTCGCCGACTTGTGGTCAGTTCGCCTCACCTCCTGAGACTGACATGGGGCGCTTTTCTTTCGACTGACCACTGGAGGTTATGGTAGCAGCTGTGCGACGGGAGACGTTGTCTGCCCGCTCTCCTCCACTGAATGCTCTGTCGATGTCGTTTCTTCCCGTTCGGCCGTCTGATCCGTCTCTAGATTCAGGTATTTGAGCGCGCGCGCGTCCATAGTTGAGCGGTGGTATCTCACATGTTGTCGAGCGCCCGCCGCCGCAGTACCCGCGCCGTTGCTTGTGTAAGAGTACACTGTTGACCAGGTAGCAATTTGGATGAGTCCCTGTTGAAGTTTGTGGTCTTCTCGCTATCGCTCTACTCTACCACGACCGCTGTCGTCGTCGTGTCGCGTTCGCGTCTGTATATAGCGAGTGAGTGGTAGTAGATACCGTATGCCGCGTAGACATCGTCCTCTCCACGTCTAGCTTATCATCGCGGACAGTGCTGTTGTTTGTGCGTCGTCGTTGAATGAGCGTACGGTCGTGTTGTTGTAGCAGTATCCGCCAGCGAGTGAGTGGATCTTTGTCGTCGTTAGGGAAGTGTAGGGAAGTGTGCGTGCGCTCTGTGTAATACGCCGCCATTCTTCGTTTTCTCCTTTCTTCTCCTTCGCCGTACGCCGAAGAACAACGCGTGGGAGTACGGTAACGGTCGTCGTCGTCGTCCAGTCGGCGCCGACGACCTCTACTGGAGTGCGCAGCTCTTGTTGGCCGGCTCGTCCTTGGCCTTGGCCTCGAACACGATGCCCTTGCGAAGCTCCTTGCTCTGACTCTCCACCGCCGACATCAGCTCCTGGAGAGAGCGCACTTCCACGCTAGCAAAGAATCCCGGGTGAAAGCGATGTAAACTGCCATATCAGTCGGCCCAACCTGGAAGACGGCGCAGACGTGCCAGTTCCTGATGGCCGAGCACTCGACGAGCGGCCTCTTCCACTCTTTGCGAACGGTGGCCGCGATCGCCGCGTTCGTGGAGCGCAGCAAGTCGGAGTCGCCGCCACTGCCGCCTGTTCGATTCGCCTGTTCCGCGTGATGCAGATGGTGGTGGCCGTTTGACGCTCCAACAGATCCATTCGATTTGTCCTGGACGGACAAGCGAACTTCGTTTCGCTACTTACGTTATGAAGCTATGCGTACATCTTTGTACCTAACCTTGTGCTGATGAGCCACTTCCTCCGTCAGATTTGGGCAAAGATCGACTTTGTTGGCGACGACCACGAGGGGCACATTTGGTCGGCAGTTTTGAAGGCGGTCGTGAATTCGCGATACTGACCGAAAGGTGTCTGGGCTGAACTTGTGGAGAGGCGTTCTAGTAAGTACTTCGGTCAAATGAACCGTTTCGATTAGGTACATACAAAATGCGCCGTTACTCTGTTACTCTTCAGTCCGCTTGTCACAGTTCGCGTCGCGTCCACTTACTTCTCGTGATGACAGTATGGGCCAGCAGGGTCGGCGACAGACGCGTCACTGGGTTACGAGCGGTACGGTGGAGAAGCGAGGGCGCAGTTGATCGCGAGGAATCACGGAGTCGATGGGATCACGAGGCTATCACTCTCTTTCTCCTTCTTAGTCGTCCTTCTTCTCGTCCGGCTTGTCCTCGGCGGCGCCTTCGGCGGGAGCAGCGCCTGCGTCTTTGTCGGCGGCCTCTTCCTTCTTGTCGCTGCCGTCGTCGAAGAAGACGTAGATGCGCTTGGGAGGGGGGTCGCCGCCCTTGTGCTCGGACCAGACGGCGCGTCCGTTGGCGGCGTCATCGGGAGCGTCGATGTGGTAGGCGGCGAAGTAGTGCTTGCCCTGGTTGGGGATCGTGTCCAGCTTGGAGCAGGTCAGCGCCACTTTGGCCTCGTCGCCGGCCCCCAGCAGGCCCACAGCCGGGCGGATCTTGAACATGGCGTTGCTGGTGCACTTGATCTTGAAGGCGACGCGACGCTCCAGCGGGTTCTTGAGAAGCAGCTCCGCCGACGTCGGCTCCTCCTTCAGCTGGCCCGCGAAGCGCAACTCTCCCGGCTCCACCGACAACTGGAACTCCGCCATGGCTGCTGCTCTTCCGTTCCTCCTTCTTCCGCTTCTTCTAGCTTCTGCCGCTTGTTAGTTCAAAAGACAATTTGTGAACGAGTATTGGATAAGTTCGCCTTACAGAGGCAGTGCTATTTATCCTCAATAAGAGCTACGTGGGTAATTTGACGAGAATTCCTCTAGCTTGTACGATCAATTGCCAAGACTTCCAATTTGTGCACCGTCCAAGGACTGGGAAGTTAGAAGAAAGTGATGGTGTATGGCCGACGTTTCTACCACTGCACATGTTCAATTGTCACCATCCTCTTTACTAATCGCGCGCTGTCTGTCAGTCTGTTTGTCTGTCAACAAAATATCTCTCGACAGCGGCGACGGATCCCGGACATCTATACATTTTCGGAACCGCCTTCCGCCGGGCACCATCTGGCCGAAGTTTGGTCTTGGGCCGCCGTCGAAATTCGGTCGAAATTCCGAAAATATCGTTTTTTTGGCACATTTTTGGCGCTAACTTCCGACTGCGGCGGCGGATCGCGACGAGCCGTGCATCAACGGAACCGCCGTTCGACGCTGCACCATCTGGCCCAAGTTTCGTCTTCGGCCGCCGCCTAAATCGTCCGAAATTCGCGATTTTCGGTCAAATTTCGGCCGTTTTCGGAACAACATTCTTCGCAACAACGATTACGATTCCGCCATAGTACGGCTTGCTTCGCTGTGAGACCCAACTTGCGTACCATTTGCTTTACACACTGTGTTCGCTGTGAGACCCAACTTGATAACAATATGCTTTACACACTGTCAAAGCACCGTCAACACGGGGTTTCGTCTTCTGACCAAGAAGGGCGGCCGAGTCACGGGCACAGGCGAAGCGCAAAACGTCGCTTTGTCAGGTGCCACTGTCCCGGGCGGTCTCTTTGCTGATTACGGAGAGAGGCGCAGTCGGCGCAAAGCGACATCGAGACCGGCGACCTCCAACCTTTGACAGAAGCTGCAGCGCATCAGCTGCGCGACATCGATCTCTGAAGCTGCAGCGCGCCAGCTGCGCGACATCGGTGCTTGAAGCTGCAGCGCGTCAGCGCCGCGACATCGGTCTCTGAAGCTGCAGCGCGTCAGCTGCGCGACATCGGTCTCTGAAGCTGCAGCACGTCAGCTGTGCGACATCGGTCTCTGAAGCTGCAGCGCGTCAGCTGCGCGACATCGGTCTCTCAAGCTGCAGCACGTTAGCTGCGCGACATCGGTCTCTGAAGCTGCAGCGCGTCAGCTGCGCGACATCAGTCTCTGAAGCTGCAATGCGTCATCCACGGGCTATAGACCCTAGTCCTTATATACTAATCTCGCGATCTCTGTCTGTTTGTTTGTTTGTCTGTTTGTCTGTCAACACTATAACTCTCGACAGCGGCGACGGATCCCGGACATCTATACATTTTCGGAACCGCCTTCCGCCGGGGACCATCTGGCCGAAGTTTGGTCTTGGGCCGCCGACGAAAATCGGTCGAAATTCCGAAAATATCGTTTTTGGCACTCCGCTTTGCAAAAGCAGGAGTGCTATAGGGGGCGTCGGATTGAACAGAATCATCTTACCAAGCTTTTTCGCGCTACACAAATCGGATCGCCAAGCGGTTTTTTGCGTTAGATAGGTTGAGTCGACGCGCTGCGTGGACAAGAAACTAGAAAGTTCCGGTAGTGGAAGAATTTTGCGAAAATTCAAAAATTCAAATTTTTACTAAGTAAAAAAAAAACAATAGCCCATAACTTTCGCAAAAGTGGGTCGATTTTGATGATTTTTGGATATGTTGTAGGCCTTTGGATCCTCTAGGTGGGATCGCCAAAACGGGCTCCCTAGGTGGTCAGACGCGGAAGTACGGTAGGAAATTCAAAATTTTAAATTTTTTTCCAGCCTTCAAAAAATCGTAACTCGAGTTTCCGACGGCGGATTCTCGCAAACTCTTCGATCCGGCAAGGGCAATTGTATGACCTTTCGTTTGAGACCAAAACCGCCGAGATCGCTCCCGCCGTCCGTGAGCTACGCGGTCACAAAACTGGCGGGTCTCGAGCGGAAAATTCCGAATTTCGACTTTGGGTGGAGTTTTGGCTTGGAAAGCGTGCCTTTAGCGGTAAATTGATAATCGCAACGTGTTCTACGTCAAAAGTTGGTCTAGACGAAGTGTCTTGACCATTTTGAGGTACCGTACCCCGGCCGCGCCGATTTTCTGAATCCCGGGGTCAAATTTTCGAAATTGAGCTTTCACTTGTTTCGGGGGTTTTCGACGACGCTGAACACGAATCCGGTGTTTGTTTTGCGATTTTGGACGCCTTCACCCCGATTTCGGCGCCCGGCCGTCCAAAAATTGGATCCCGGGGTCGAATTTTCAAAATTGAGTTGACAGTTGTTTCTGGGCTTTCTGACACCGCAGAACACGAATCCGGCGTCTGTTTTGCGTTTTGAGTTTCATTTAGCCTGCTTTGGGCGTCAGAACACGCCCCAAGCAAGCCCAAACTTGACCGAACATGTTCAAACTTGTACAAATATGTCCAAACATGTTCAAACTTGTCCGAACACGTTCAAACACGTCCAAACTAGTTCGAACATTGTCGGCGACACTGAACACGAGTCTGGCGTTTCCGTGAAGGATTATTACCGAGTAGTGAGACGCGAACAGTCTGCTTTGCTTCGAAACAAGCGGAGTGCCACCCTGAAGGTCCCCTTCAGCGTTAATCTAGTTTCGGCACATTTTTGGCGCTAACTGCCGACTGGGGCGGCGGATCGCGACGAGCCGTGCATCAACGGAACCGCCGTTCGACGCTGCACCATCTGGCCCAAGATTCGTCTCCGGCCGCCGCCTAAATCGTCCGAAATTCGCGAATTTCGGGCAAATTTCGGCCGTTTTCGGAAGAACATTCTTCGCAACAACGATTACGATTGCGCCATAGTACGGCTTGCTTCGCTGTGAGACCCAACTTGCGCACCATTTGCTTTACACACTGTGTTCGCTGTGAGACCCAAGTTGATAACAATATGCTTTACACACACGGCTGCCTTTGCGAAGACCGTTACAAATACTACCGTAACCTCCGTCATGGAAGTCAAGCACTACCCGTAAAGACTACAAATATTCGGACTCGCCACTAAATAACGTGTGCAGCGTCTCAATCGATACGCCGTGTGCAAACAACAGCAACGCTACCACTTTTGTGCTAGAATAGGCCCTTGTCCATCTTCAGTCAAAGCAAAATGGACGAAAACGGGGTCTACACTTGCCAGTTTTGTGGCAAACAGTTCGACAAGAGCGGTTCTCTAAGGCAACACAGATGGCGGAAGCATATGAAAGGGTGGGAGGAGGCCCAGCCAGATCCAGAACGGCCGGTGCTGTAGCGCTGTAGGTTGTATTGACTCTGGGATAAATTGACGCCGCGTCAACTTTTCCCGCCTGGTAAATTGACGCGCGTCAACGTAGCCGAGCTTATCGCGGGGTGCGTTGACGCTGGCCGCCTTATTCAATTGGACTCAGAGTGCCTTCCCGCGGAGGGACGCGTAATAAGGTCGGGTGCGCTGACGCCGCGCAATCTTGATTGACTACAGTGCTTCGTTGTGCCTATAAGCGTGGGGAGAGATGAGACAATTCCAAAACGATTTCAGACAATGACACCGTTTATCGCTGCACCGCTCTACTCATGCCTTCAATACAAAGTGAAATCGAGTGAAGACACTGGCTTCGGACCTCTAGCGAGTGTCTATCTCTAGCTAGCCTCTACTATATTGCAGACCTCTAGTGACTACCTAAATCGGGGACGACACTTAATGAGTGCACCCCTTTTACTGACTGCGTGCACCCCTTTTACTGACTGCGTGCACCCAACGTAAATCTGCCCAGCGTCTAGAATTACTGACTGCGTGCACCCCACAAAATTACTGACTGAGTGCACCCTGTGAGCCTGGCCATCCTCCACGTCTGATACAGAGCGAGTGCAGAGAAGGGGCACAGCAGGCCTGAGCAGGAGGTGAATTAGATGGAGGAGTGTTTATTCCACTTACAGTTTGCACTAAAACTCGGCCGGCGTCGCGCCTGGCGGGTCTCAGCTGAGGCTTAGCGCGACCACCAACTTCAGGGCGCGCTCCGCGCGCCCTGAAGTCGGTCACCGGTCGCGTTAAGCCTAAGCTTCGACCCGCCAGACTGCGACGCCGACTGACTCTTGTGCACTGTGGGCGCATGGCGAGCCTAAGCATAGCCTGAATTCAAACGAGAATCCCGCTTGACATTTATCGAGCGCCCGTCGTCACAACAGTGCCAACGAGTGGCGTGCACTCAGTCAGTAATTTTGTGGGGTGCACGCAGTCAGTAATTCTGGACGCCGGCCAGATTCATGTTGGGTGCACTCAGTCAGTAAAATGGGTGCACTCATTCAGATTTTACCACCTAAATCCCAGGAGGACCCGCACACAATCTCACTTTTGCCGCTCCGATTACTTACCAGTGTCGTCTCCTTCGACGTAGCACTCTGAACTGAAGAGGAAGCCCATTCCATTGTGACACTTCAGAATTCGTTTCGTGCCAGCGTTCATGGAATGACTCCTCCAGCACCTACGGTGCTTGTAGGTCTGAGCCAAGGTAGAATCTGGCATGACCACTGGGACCACTAAGGCCTGGTTCACACTGAGCGCGAAGTGAATCCGAAGAAATAATACTGCGAAGTAAGGAGTGGAGAGCCCCTACCTACTTATTACTTCGCTGTGGTGAATGTAAGGAGGTAATGTGTGGAAATATGGTAGCCTGCGATACTTGCGATGTGTGGTTCCGCTACAACTGCGCCGGTTTGAGTCGTGATTTTGACGCCGCTGCCTCCAATTTCCAGCGCAATAACTGTGTCTAAGTCTAGACTTCTAATCTTGATGATGCCCTGCTTTGCTACCTGTGCTTCTGTGTTGAGGAAAGCAATAAGCGCTGTTGGCAACGCGATTCGCTCCAATTCTTCCTTCTCTGTGTTGTTTCGTACGGTGGAACATTGTGGCGAGTCCGAATATTTGAAGTGTGTACGGGTAGTGCCTGACTTCCATGACGGAGGTTACGGTAGTATTTGTAACGGTCTTCGCAAAGGCAGCCGTTACACACTGTCAAAGCACCGTCAACACGGGGTTTTGTCTTCTGACCAAGAAGGGCGCACGAGTCACGGGCACAGGCGAAGCGCAACACGTCGCTTTGTCTTCTGACCAAGAACGGCGCACGAGTCACGGGCACAGGCGAAGCGCAAAACGTCGGCATCGAGACCGGCGACCTCCAACCTTTGACAGAAGCTGCAGCGGGTTAGCTGCGCGACATCGGTCCTCTGAAGCTCCAGCGCGTCAGCTTCGCGACATCGGTCTCTGAAAGTGCAGCGCGTCAGGTGAGCGACATCGGTGTTTGAAGCTGCAGCGCATCAGCTGCGCGACATCGATCTCTGCAGCTGCAGCGCGTCAGCTGCGTGACATCGCTGTTTGAAGCTGCAGCGCGTCAGCGGCGTGACATCGCTCTCTGAAGCTGCAGCACGTCAGCTGCGCGACATCGGTCTCTGAAGCTGCAGCGCGTCAGCTGCGCGACATCGGTTTCTCAAGCTGCAGCACGTCAGCTGCGCGACATCGGTCTCTGAAGCTGCAGCGCGTCAGCTGCGCGACATCAGTCTCTGAAGCTGCAATGCGTCATCCACGGGCTATAGACCCTAGTTTCGTACAATATGTACATGGCATACTCCT
>JASAMZ010008486.1:0-14814 GCA_030248115.1 Linhomoeus sp. GSCO2_2 | reverse complement strand
GCATGGCTGTGTGATGCGACGATGATCTGAACAAGTCCACTCTCAAACGTACACGTAGGTACATACATATGCACGCGGTAAACAACAGCGAGTAAAACCCGTTACCAGTGGTCCAGCTTCCGTGATCTTCCTCTGGCCTCGAAAAATGGACCCGATTTGGCCGCGCCCCACTCCTTGAGGCTGTTGTCCTTGGTCAGCAACTGCCAGAGAGTGACCATGAGGATGGCCTGTCCCAGTAGCGTCTCCGTCTTCCCGACCCCAGGCGGCCCGCTGATCAGCTTGAACTCGTCTGGCCGTTTGATGGCGTCCCACTGCTGGTTGGAGAGTTTCTGTCCCAGTCGCTTCAAGACGTTCGCACGCAAGGTGGAGTAGGCGGACTGGTTCTTCATGACTCTTTATGATTAGTCATGATCGCCGTACAAGGCTCGGAACGCGCGGTCCGGCACCAGACCGTGGGGGTTGAAAGCTGAACAGATTGGAGCCATTCGGCTGGGTGAGTTGAAGCGAACAGTAAACACGGCGTGAAGAAAACTCAATCCTCACTCAGAAGCAGGTGACGGAAGTTGTCGGCACAGGCGTTGAGGTAGGAGTTCAGCTGGCTGTCCTGTTTCGTGTGTGCGTGCCTCCTGAGACGTTGCAACCGCTCGCCCCTCGATCTCAGTGCTCTGAGGAGGGCAAACTGCATTCTGAAAAAGATTCGTACGATAGAAAGGTTCTAACAGCGACAATCAGAATAAAAGATAGATTGCAAATTCTAAACAAGCTGCAGAAAAGCTTCCAACATACTGTCGATAGTGGCCGTCTCTGTGGACTGCTCTCAGCTGATAGCCCTCTTTGCATACCGGAACCTCCTTCTGGGTGATAAGGCGGAAGGTGTAGCGGTTGTCGCCCTCTATCAAAGTGAAACAAACGCTAGACATGTCGCTTGCAACAAAGTCACTCTTGAGAGATACCAATCTTCTGACAGCAAGAGCCCAAAAGCAAAGCGAACCAGATGGAGTGGAGACAATGGTGGCGTTGCAGATGAAGACGTGACGTTGCTCCATGCCTTCTATCACTCACGACTTTTGCCGATCAGCTCCTCTTCTTTCTCACGTGGCAGCCGACGGCCGTCGGCGTAAAAGGGATTGTGCTTTCCCACGTGGAAGATGGCACCCTTGACCAGACGGATTCCTGAAACCGAGGCATTCCATTTGATGGAGTAGAAATGAGACATACGTATGGCAAAGCAGGTACACCACTGGTTGACACGATACAAAAGCAGAAGGACCTTTCGACTGCTCGATGGCGTTCTGGAGCAGCTTGTCGTTCTCAATGGTGAACTGCGCGCGGTTGCGATTGAGCTCAGTCAGCTACACGATTGGGCCAGAGTAGTCGAGCTGGACTGCGCTTCTCGTCAACTCGGTAGACGTCCCATATCGCAGCTAGGCACAGCCGAGTGAAGTAGTCGGTCGATCGAGTTAGCCTACAACGTTTTACACTGCATATTGTATGCACGTGCACTTACTAGGCACATCTCTAACAAAGGCAAAACGGCTCCATTTACAACTAACTCTTTGACGATGTTCTTTATCAGCTTCTTGCCGGTGCTCGAAATCTCGCCAGAAAACAGGGCCGAATGAGGAGCATCGAATCGGTAGTCATCGGCTTCGCAGGCAGTGCCGTCGGCATCGTCTCCCACCAGGTACTTGTGGGGAGCGACGGTGGTGAACTGCGAAAAGTCGTCGGCATCTGGATTTTCGGGGTAGAGCTTGTCGTATTCGAACTGCCAATTCCGAGCCATGGCAGCTAGCTTCGAGACGCCCAAGTCGTCATACTCGTAGTAGTCAACTCCGACGTCGGCCTCTCCAGGGTCAACGGGTCGCGCGTCTGGCGCAGCTGCACCGTTGTAAGCGATGTAGGTAGATGCGCTCGAATTAATCAAAACACAGAAAACGTACTGGAAAGTTGAGTGTCCTTTCTTCATGCCTGCGACCAATCCACGGAAGTAGCTGCTCCAGCCCATGCGCCAGCGAATCTTGCCGTCTGGGTCGTCGTGGTTGGGAGCCACAGAAGCGGCACCCCGATGGGTGACACGCGTGACGCCAGCAGCACTCAAAGGCCGGCACTGGGGTGGAGTGTTGGTGGCGGTTTGGGGTTCCATTTTCGTTGGGAAGAAGCTCTTTGTAAACTGGCGAGAGAACAGGAGAGAGCGCCTAATCGAGTGGCGAACTGTGTACGGACGCAACAACAAGGCGCACATGCAATCGACATACGAGAGGAGAAAAGCACGCACTCAATTATATAGCACCATGTATGAGCGGTGCGCGAATACGGTGGCGCAACGATGAAAAGGCTGACCGTAGCCAGCAGCGTGACTACGTATGACAAGGCAGAGAAGAGCGGCTGTTGTCCACACAATGGTTGACCAAGGATGTCTGTTTCTCGCCCCGTCGGTGCGCTTGGATGGCGCTGCTGTGCTCGGTGCTATGAGTCTTGACCGTGCGCTTACATAGTTTCGCCCACGTATACTACAGTGCAGTCGCTACACGGGGCTAGGCAGACAACGTTGCGCCTTTGTTGTGTGTCTGGCTTGTCCCAGTTCATCTTCTTGTAGAGGCTGTGGCCGAGGGTGGAAGGGGCTTTGAAGAATACTCTTACGTCATTCTGCCGAAGCAGCCGAGCTATCTTGTGGCGAGACAGCTGGCCTACAAACGGCAGGACTGCTGTCGCCAGGGGCGGAGGGCGCTGATTGGCTGGGCCTTGCGTTGGCTGGCAAAGGTGGCGCTGGAGAGTCTTCTTGTCATAGCTGTTGTGCTCCAGAGCTGAGTGGAGCAGGCGCATCTCACTGGATAGGGCTGGCGCAGTAAAGAGCAGTACTTCTGCGTTCGCAGCCGCAAGGCGCGCACTGTTCGAGCCATGACTGACTGTGGGACTGCTGAGGAGGGGTGGCAGTAGCGGTTGCTGGCGGTGGCCTTGCGCATAGTCCCCCGTCTGCAGACTGGATCCCTGCGGATGAGCAAATCCAGAAGGGCAGTGGGGGCCGAGCTGTTCATATGCGCAGCGAACAGCTGGAATGCTGCCTGCGATTTGCAAATGAGGAGGCAATCGTTGATGTACCTCCTATAGTAGATTGGTTTGGCAGCTGGGGGACAGCTCTCCAATGCAGCCATCTCAACCAGATGCATAAAAATCTCTGCCAGAGCGACGCTCACTGGGGAGCCCATTGGGACCCCTCTCAGCCGTTCGGTGCACGGCCTCGTTGTAGCTGAAGTAGGTTGAGTCGCAAACGCCAGCCACCAGATGGGTCACATCCTCGGGGAGATGGCCCAGATGGTGTTCAGCCCTCTGGCCAGAAGTGACGCCGTTCCCTCAGCAGCTCAGGGAGGTTATGCAGCAAGAAGGGCATGTCTACGTTGCGAAAAAGAGGGCCACCACATCCAACGAGCCCAGGGATCGCGTGTGGGCATCTGGCATATTGGGCGAGTGGTCCCAGCAGGTGGTCGGCTGACTTGACCCTGTGCTCCAGGGACTCTACCATGGGATGCAAGAGGCTGTCCAGCTTCTTGCTGACAGGGTAGGCCACTGTGCCCACCATTGGCACAATGACGCGCAGAGGCCTGTCAGCTTCTTGTTTCTACTTCGCAGGCCATACGGCCTGCTAACCACCGATGCCTTCTTGTAGAATTGAGAAGTTTGTAGTTGTCCAAATCAGAGCGTCTAGCGCTGTGCTCATGCACCTGTGGGCGCGGCTGACAGGGTTGGCATTCCATGCCAGTTTCTGGGGGAGAGCGTCTCGTCGCTCAGCTGGTCCATCATCTTGGCCATGTATTCTGCTCTGTCAAGCAGCAATGTCTTGGCTCCCTTGTCGGCTGGTAGTAGGATGGCTGACTGGTCCTGCAGCTTGCGCCTGACGCTGCCAATGGCCTTCAGATGGCCCCGTGAGAGGTTGGGCTCCTGGGACGACCAGGTTGAGAGTGGATGAGCCATGCCACTGACGCTGCCACCGCCTCCCCACCATTTGGCAGACGCTTCAGATGATGGTGGATGCCAAGCGACTATATCTGTGATGGGCGTCTTCTTCGGAGCAACAGCGAATTTAGGTCCCAGAGCCAGTATATCATCTCCTCCTCTGAGAATTGTAGTTGACGACGACTGAATCCCTGAAGGCAGTATTCGGCCACAGTTCCGCCCGCGTTTGAGTCGATGCCTCGGACTCGAGGTGACAAAGCTTGCCACGCTTAGCTGCCACCTTGCGGCGATAGACGCGGTTGTAGAGCTTGGTAAACAGGTCGTCAATGGCAGCAGCGTCTTGCAGGCCAACTTGAGCGGCTATTCGCTGCCAGCTAGTGCGCACACGCCGTTCCAAGCTGCGAACCTTAGAGAAGAGGTCGTCCACTGTGCGGGCCAGCAGAAGCTCAGACGTGCGCCTGAGCACTGGCGCGCATCTGTCTCCAAATCGATTGGGAATTCTTGAAGCCATTTCGGAGCAGTCGTATAAATGTCTCTCGTCAGTGCTGGCAGCCATGGAGATTCCCCAATTAGTTCACCTCGGCACTGCAGCTTGAAAGTTCGACTATCAAGGCAGTATGGCGTCCTTCTGCCACGGTGGATGAATACCCTGAGTAGCGACATCGAGAAGCTGGCTAAGTGGGTAACGAGCATTCAGTTCCTGCGGGGTGGGGAGCGACAGCGACTCGTTCCAAATGGCTTCAGAATTCCCAATCGATTCGAAGACAGATGCGCGCCAGTGGTTAGGCGCACGTCTGTGAGGGGCTGCTGGCCCGCACAGTGGACGACCTCTTCTCTAAGGTTCGCAGCTTGAAACAGCGTGTGGGGGGGGGATGGCAGCGCATCACCGCTCAGATTGGCCTACGAGGCGCTGCTACCGTTGACGACCTGTTCAAAAAAAGCGACCGCCGTCTCTGTGGCCGCGAGGTGGCAGCTAAGCGTCTGAAACTTTCTGTCACCTCAAGTCCGAGGCATCGACTCAAACGCGGGCGGAACTGTGGCCGAATACTGCCTCCAGGGATTCAGTCGTCGTCAACTACAATTCTCAGAGGAGGAGAAGGATATACTGGCTCTGGGACCTAAATTCGCTGTTGCTCCGAAGAAGACGCCCATCACAGATATCATCGGTGGCATCCACCATAGTCTGAAGCGTCTGCCAAATGGTGGGGAGGCGGTGGCAGCATCAGTGGCGCGGCTCATCCGCTCCCAACCTGGTCGTCCAGAGCCCAACCTCTCTTCGGGCCATCTGAAGGCCATTGGCAGCGTCCGGCGCAAGCTGCAGGACCAGTCAGCCATCCTACTACCAACCGACAAGGGAGCCAAGACAGTATTTCTTGACAGAGCAGAATACGTGGCCAAGATGATGGACCAGCTCAACGACGAGACGCTCTACAAGAAGCTGGCACGGAATGCCAACCCTGGGAGCCGCGCCCACAGGTGCATGAGCACAGCGCTAGACGCTCTCAATTTGAACAGCAATGCCGTTGATTATGGGCTGCTGTGTTACGTACATATTCACCTATTTGCGCGTTCCTGCGCGTTTCAGAAGTCGTCGCTTTCTCTCTCAACGACGTGTTCATCCATGAGCGATCGCGCTGACCTTATTATTCGAACTTCTAATAGCTGCATATACCGCTTCTTTGGCATTAAGGTACACGTTCTCAAGATAATTTCTCCAGATGCGGCTAACGATGTGTACAAGGTTCAAAATACTGTTCACCAAAATTTGACAAACACAAAGCATAGGTTGAACTTTTTACACACACAGCTTGTTCGCCGCCTGGTACAACCTTTTCCTCTTCAGAAACCATGACATCCACTGGTCTCGAACCTTCAGAGTTTTGAAGTGGGGCTACGAGTTCATCGTTATCACCGTCTGTGTCAGCTGAACGATCAGCTAGAGTGAGCAATTCTAATCGTCGTGCGATGATACCACGATAAAGTGATGAGGTCACAGCAGTGCAAATGCTAACATTGCGTAGAGCACAATTTAAACACCTTACAAGCCAAATTTTGCATGATTTACTGTTTTCCAGCGAAAAGATACAGTAGCTCTCTTCTCTGAAGACCCGCAGCTCAAACTTGCTCAACTCAAATTGGCATAGCTTGGGCCTTCCTTGAGCAAACAAGGTATAACTTGGCACACACTATAACAACACCTTGGAGAATCAACATGCAATGTTTGGTCTGATGTAGTTTTCAAACGAGAGAGTTGTGGCCATCAGAAAAAATGCTCACTTTTTTTGGCCCACCCGGTATAGCACTCCACTCCTTTTTCTACGACGCAAGTTGAGCGCGTTAGAGCGACTTCAGCGTCAAAATGCCGAGAATGGCGTTTTCCGCGGTGCGTGTTTGCGTAATTGAAAAACTTTTGCAGACGCATGAAAGAAAACGTCGAGAGCTTTCACCTGACGTGTCGCTTGCCACTCTACGACGTAAGACGAGCGAGTTAGAGCCGTTTTGTGCTTTTGCATCTTCGAGTTACTGTAACTCGCGAAATTCAAACTTTTGAGTTGCGACCAATGGGAGAACAAATGATCAGTTAGTCGGGAGCTATCCAAAAAGCTCGAGATCGTCTCTCTACGACGCAAGTTGAGCGCGTTAGAGCGATTTTAGTGTCAAAATGCCGAGAATGGCGTCTTCCGCGGTGCGTGATTGCGTAATTGAAAAAACTTTTGCAGACGCATGAAAGAACACGTCGAGAGCTTTCACCTGACGTGTCGATTGCCGCTCTACGACGTAACACGAGCGAGCTAGGGCCGTTTTGCGTTTTGACTTTCGGGTTACTGTAGCGCGCGCAATTCAAACTTTTGAATTTCGAAACCTCTTAGCGGAATGATCAGTGAGTCGAGGCCTATCCGCAGAGCCTAAGATCTCCGCTCTGCGACTTTCCAACGCCGAGATCTGGGAGCGTTACGGACGGACGTACGCACGCACGCACGCACGCTCGCACGCACGCACGCCGAGCTCTCGTATAGTCTCGCCCGCCTGAGGGCGGGCGAAACAAGCTGTGTGTGTAAAAAGTTCAACCTATACTTTGTGTCTGTCAAATGTTGGTGAACAGTATAGTGAACTTTGTACACATCGTTAGCCGCATCTGGAGAAAGTGTCTTGAGAATGTGTACCTTAATGCCAAGTGCAGCTATCCCCACGATACGGTTGTCTGTACAGCTGATCTGAAGCTCAGTGATATCGCCGCGTTCGCTATATGTTATCGGCATGATACGACGCCGTTTATCTGATGTTTCCTACCTGTGTGAAAACGTCACATCCAACAAAGAAACTTGCCGAAAGTTTGGTGCGAGCGAATTCCTGTGTTCAGCGTACGCATTTCTGTTTCCGAGTGCACATTCATCATTATCATCAATAAACAGCTGTTCTGGAGATCAGACGAAAATCTCGATTTTGACATTTATTTAAAACTTTAATTCTAAATATCTCGAAATTGGAATTTATTAAAAATGTAAACCTATGTCACAAATTCTTATTGACATACGGCCTTACCATTTCCGCGTTCAAATTCGTAAAAACGGCGTTCTATTTTTGTTGATTTATGAAACTTTGAAAAATAATCACGTATTTCTATTAAATTCCATATCTGCAAAAAATTTCTCTTGCATTACAAATTATCCGCAGTCCATGTTCCTTCCATTTCTGAAGAAATTTCGCCGCTATATCATCAGGTGAAAAAGTCGATTTTCGACATTTCCATATTTTGATTGAAAATATCTCGAAATAGCAATTTTTAAAAACTGCAAAACTACGTCACAAATCTTTATTGGCATACGACCTTTCCATTTCTGCATTCACATTCGTCAATAAACGACGTTGTATTTTAGTCAATTTATGCAATTTTGACAAATAATCGCGTATTTCTATTAAATTCCACATTTGCAAAAAATTTCTTTTGTGTTACAAATTATCCGCGGTCCATGCTCCTTCCATTTCTGAAGAAATTTCGCGGCTAGCGCATCAGACGAAAAAGTCGATTTTCGACATTTTCGAATTTTAATTGCGAATATCTCGAAATTGCAATTTTTAAAAACTGCAAAACTACATCACAAATCTTTATTGGCATACGACCTTTTCATTTCTGCATTCACATTCGTCAATAAACGACGTTGTATTTTAGTCAATTTATGCAATTTTGACAAATAATCGCGTATTTCTATTAAATTCCACATTTGCAAAAAATTTCTTTTGTGTTACAAATTATCCGCGGTCCATGCTCCTTCCATTTCTGAAGAAATTTCGCGGCTAGCGCATCAGACGAAAAAGTCGATTTTCGACATTTTCGAATTTTAATTGCGAATATCTCGAAAATGTGAAATTAGCAACACAAACGGACACCGGATCCGTACTCAGCGACCTCGACTCTACTTGACCACACATGTCACATATTTTACTTCGGTGCCACGGACGGACGGACGGACGGACACACAGACATTGTCATCCGTATATATACACCTCGCCGCGCTGAGGCGCGGCGAAAAAACCCTCAATTCGCATACTTTTGAAATAGACTTTAATCCAATCGTTTCAATTGCTCAATCGCGTCGTGTGCTGAATGTGCTCAATCTCTTCTCTACATCACCGCTTGCGTCCATGACAACGAAACACCTTTTTGGGAACTGCGGCTGCTTGCAATGATGTCGCGTATTGCGTGATTATCCCATGGCGGCAGATTGCATGTCGCACGTTGACTTGCGCAATCGATATTCGATGTCAATGTGTGTGTGTATGTTTTGTTTCATTCAGTCAAATCGCCGAGCGGTGCATCAACGAGTTCATTCGTATCACTGAGTAGCGTAGTACTTCAAACTCAAACATCCCCCTCTCCTCCCGCAGTTGCCGCCGCGTTGCCTTGTCTTTGTACCTCTGATCGCCGCCGATCTGTTCGTACTTCGTATAGTGCCCTCGCCTTTATTTTGACTAGTGGTCTCCCCTCTGCGTGCAGAGTTTACGCCGTTTCGGTGTGTGGCGAGTTCCACGAATAAACCTGAATTCCGCTAAAAAACCTGAACCTGTCTTGTCTTCGTACTCTTTGCATTCGCCACATACACATTCTGTAGTTGTACTGGAGGGCGTAAAACGGCACAACAGGCAATTTCAAACATTAAAACATCCGTGTGACGCTTTTGTGCAGTTCAAAACCAATTCAAATTCAGGTACCTTGGAATGTTCACACGACGGTTGTTTGCATAATCTTCCATTACTGGGGTAGCACTGCGTATATAAGGCTGTCCACGCCCAGATGTGAAAGAAGCGGCGGGGGGGTATCGGCGGACCTCGGCGATATTTTGTGTGCTGGTAGGCCGTTATCTTAGAAATGCAACGCCACAACTCCGAGCTCGCTACGTTGCCTCACGCGAGCGTGGCACGCGTTTTCCCAACATGCACAAATTTTGCGCGTTTTCAAAAAATTGACTTCGATCGTTTATAAAATGAGTTTCGCTCAAGCTAGGCTGCTGATACTTGGTATCTATAGACTGCCTGTTGGCGATTGTGTATTGGCCAAGTGCCACGCGTATCCACGCAGCCACGCGGGAGCAACGACTGCGGCAATTTTTCAAACTTTGGCACGACGTAAAAAAAGTCGCCCGAATCGATTATCTTCGTTTTGCTTTCATTCGATAGCCAAGAGTCTTATCTATCGAAATATGTAAAATTGACCATGGGCATTGAGGGTCCTGCGCGAGCTACGGGACAAAATGTGAAACAAGGGAAACGTGCAGGAGAACCTGCAGTGAAGCACTCCGACCAGAACGGGAGAAAGCAGACCGCCACTCACTTATCATGAGAAATAAGGCCGATTTCCGCCCAAAGACTCTCCACAGATTTCGCCGGCGAGCGAGTTTCAGAATACGCATATTCCCTCCACTTACAAGGAATGGCCGGCGCGGCAGAACTCCACCGAAATCCTGTAGACCAGGCCGAATTGAGCCCAAAATGCGCCATTTCGCTTCGATTCGACCAGTAGCCGGCAGCTAAGATTCGGGGCTGCGCCAATCGCAGACTCGCCTTGCCATTTTGGACGGGAAGAATTGAAAATTCATGCGCAAATGCTTACTTTACCACGCCGTCTTTTCCACACTGCATTTCCTTCAATTCAGAAGTTTGAATGCGCGCGCAAATTTAAGTTACAACATAGTTTGAGAAGAGTACGGTAGAAGTTGCATTCAAATTTGAATGTCGGCATTAGGAAAGTGGCTGTTTGAAGGCAAAATCGACACAAATTGGAGAAACCAATAGCGAATTCGCGTTCCTCGCCGCGAAATACCCTAGAATCGACACTTCAACCGTACAATTACCACACTTTCAGTTTCGTCAACGTAGGGCTACGGTAGGTCGATTTTCGACAAAAACTCGCCAATCTTGATCCGAAACGCCAAAATAACGCCAGATTCGGCATCAGCGACCTCAAAGCACCGGGATCGACTCCAACATTGATTTTGACCACCCGGGTGGAAATTCGAATTTTGGACGCGGCCGGGGTACGGTAGCCGAAAAAATATTTTTGAAAATCGATTCCGGATCAGTTTTCAGCGGGGAATCGCGTGGTGCAGTCCATTTGGCCATGAATCATCGCAATCGGGCGCTAAAACGGCCGAAAGTCAAAAATTGGAATTTTCGACCCCCGATGGAGACCCGTTGGCAAATCAGAACTCAAGATTTCCGCAGCGGATTTCAGAGATTTTGGTCTTAAACGAAAGAGAACATGATAATCTTGCCGATTTGAGATATCTGGCCCGATCCAACAACTCCCTGATTTACTAGGATTTTTTAAAGGCAAATTTTTGTCAAAAAACCACTTTCGGCTACCGTAACCCGAGAACGCGTCGGCCGATTGGCTCGGGATTTTTTTTCCGCTCTTCGTCTCGTCGAGGGCTATAACATATCCAAAGGGCGTCAAAATCGGCCCATTATTCCAGAAATTCCAGCTGGGTGAACACCCTCCCAGTAAGTAAAAATTCAAATTTTTGAATTTTTCTCAAAATTTTCCCACTACGCGAAAAAAATGAAGGTCCGTCCACACCTACTATCCCTCGAGAGCTATCGATTAAAAAAAACCCCGTCCAAATCGGATGAGAAATGAGGTACGAAAGTGAGTGGCGAAAAAGTTAGTCGGTAGCAGCTCCACTATAGCACTCCGCCCCTTTTGGGGTCGGAGTGCTAAAAAGTGCTGTTTGCAGGGGTTATTTCTGCCCTATTTCTAAGCATTACTCGTTTGTGTTAAACGTTTTCGCGCAAAATTCTGCACGCCATACAACTCTACTTGCACCTGTTACTCTAGCTTTGGAATTTACGAAATTGGTAACCACTTTTGCCAATTTTGCCCAAAAAACCGAAAAATGCAGAAATTTACTTACTGAAAATCCTGGAAGTAGCTATAACTTCTGATGTAGTGAATCGATTTCCAGCAAACTTGCAGCGTGTAGTGTATGTCTAAGGGCCAATAAAATGCAGTTTCAAGTTTTCCGTGCGAGACCATTTTGGCGCCAAGTTTGAAATTCCAAAATTTGGAAATATGCTTCGCAGGAGACCTGCCAATATGGTAGTCGTATAAGCCAAATCGAGGTCGCTGATCACGAATTTCGCATTAGTTTTGACGTACGAGGTCTCCCAAGCAGGATTTGTTGGTAAAGGATTACAGTCTCACATCGTCACAAACTGACATTTGTCTCCAAACCCAAGGAACTATTGCAACTATCAAGCGTAAGAGGACCTCCACAAATACTGCTTGGGAGACCTCGTACGTCAAAACTAATGCGAAATTCGTGATCAGCGACCCCGATTTGGCTTAATATACGACTACCATATTGGCAGGTCTCCTGCGAAGCATATTTCCAAATTTTGGAATTTCAAATTTGGCGCCAAAATGGTCTCGCACGGAAAACTTGAAAACTGCATTTTATTGGCCCTTAGACATACACTACACGCTGCAAGTTTGCTGGACATCGATGCACTACATCAGAAGTTATAGCTACTTCCAGGATTTTCAGTAAGTAAATTTCTGCATTTTTCGGTTTTTTGGGCAAAATTGGCAAAAGTAAAGTGGTTACCAATTTCGTAAATTCCAAAGCTAGAGTAACAGGTGCAAGTAGAGTTGTATGGCGTGCAGAATTTTTCGCGAAAACGTTTAACACGAACGAGTAATGCTTAGAAATAGGGCAGAAATGACCCCTGCAAACAGCACTTTTTTCACATTTTGGCCCGTAGCTCGCGCAGGACCCTCAATGCCCATGGTCAATTTTACATATTTCGATAGATAAGACTCTTGGCTATCGAATGAAAGCAAAACGAAGAAAATCGATTCGGGCGACTTTTTTTTACGTCGTGCCAAAGTTTGAAAAGTTGTCGTAGTCGTTGCTCCCGCGTGGCTGCGTGGATACGCGTGGCACTTGGCCAATACACAATCGCCAACAGGCAGTCTATAGATACCAAGTATCAGCAGCCTAGCTTGAGCGTAACTCATTTTATAAACGATCGAAGTCAATTTTTTGAAAACGCACAAAATTTGTGCATGTTGGGAAAACGCGTGCCACGCTCGCGTGAGGCAACGTAGCGAGCTCGGAGTTGTGGCGTTGCATTTCTAAGATAACGGCCTACCAGCACACAAAATATCGCCGAGGTCCGCCGATACCCCCCGCCGCTTCTTTCACATCTGGGCGTGGACAGCCTTATACATCGGTCATCCATACTGATTGAAGGGGACGCTTGAAGGCCATGGCTGGGACTTTTGGCTATCTTTTTCGAGCCGTCGCGAGTGGTGGTGCGAAGGTGGCGGAAGAAGTCCTGAAATGAACTTCTGTGGAAGAAGGCCAAGAGAGGTTCAGACAAGCCGAGATATTCTACAACCAGCTGCAAGGCTACGTTCAAAGCGCCCAACGTGTGAAATACGATCGACTTCACCAGAGACTCAGAGACCCTTTCCAAGGCCAAAGCTCTATCCGAGTATCTGACCACTGCTTGTCTTCCAAAGAGGGTTTATGTCAAGACCAGACAGCGGGTACTGATGTGGCGCTGGCAGCTCCTCTGCACGTCCATCATCAACTGCAATCAATTAGAGGAGAACTTCGCGCAGACACTGATCGTTCAGCTGACACAGACGGTGATAACGATGAACTCGTAGCCCCACTTCAAAACTCTGAAGGTTCGAGACCAGTGGATGTCGTGGTTTCTGAAGAGGAAAAGGTTGTACCAGGCGGCGAACAAGCTGTGTGTGTAAAAAGTTCAACCTATGCTTTGTGTCTGTCAAATTTTGGTGAACAGTATTTTGAACCTTGTACACATCGTTAGCCGCATCTGGAGAAATTATCTTGAGAACGTGTACCTTAATGCCAAATGCAGATGCAGCTATCCCCACGATACGGCTGTCTGTACAGCTGATCTAAAGCTCAGTGATATCGCCGCGTTCGCTATATGTTATCGGCATGATACGACGCCGTTTATCTGATGTTTCCTACTTCTGTGAAAACGTCACATCCAACAAACAAAGTTGCCAAAAGTTTGGTGCGGTCGTTCTTTATCAAGAATTCTTCTTTCCTTATTCAATAAACAAAAGTTTTGCAGTTTACGAAAATTCTGACGTTTCTATCAAATTTCGCATTTGCAAACATTTTCTTTTGTGTTACAAATTATCTGTTGTCTATGCCCTTTCCATTTCTGAAGAAATTTCGCTGTTAGTCCGTCAGACGAAAATGTCGATATGCGACATTTTTGAGTTTTAATTCTAAATATCTCGAAATTGCAGTTTATTAAAACTGTGAAAATATGTCACAAATTCTTGTCGATGTGTCAGTGGCATGTCTGCACCAGGGAAACCCAAACAGAGAAGTGCCTGACGACGGCTCCGATTGTGGGCCGAAAGCTCGCTTGAAATTTCCCTGGTGCAGACATGCCACTGACACATCGACAGGCGTCAAACAATAACTGCACAGCTGACGGTTTCCTGAAGTCACAAATTCTTATTGACATACGGCCTCATCATTTCTGCATTCACATCCGTCAATAAATGACGTTCTATTTTTGTCAATTTATGGAATTTTGACGAATAATCCCATATTTCTGTTAAATTCCGCATTTGCAAAAATTTCTTTTGTGTTACAAATTATCCGCGGTCTATGCTCTTTCCATTTCTGAAGAAATTTTATTTCTAGCTCATCAGGTGAAAAAGTCAATTTCGACAATTTTGAATTTTAATTCGAAATATCTCGAAATTGCAGTTTATTAAAACTGTGAAACTATATCACAAATTCTTATTGACGTACGGCCTTATCATTTCTGCATTCACATTCGTCAATAAATGACGTTCTATTTTTGTCAATTAATAGAATTTTGACAAATAATACAATATTTCTGTTAAATTCCACATTTGCAAAAAAATTGTTTTGGTAAACAAATTATCCGCGGTCTATGCTCTTTCCATTTCTGAAGAAATTTTATTTCTAGCTCATCAGGTGAAAAAGTCAATTTCGACAATTTTGAATTTTAATTCGAAATATCTCGAAATTGCAGTTTATTAAAACTGTGAAACTATGTCACAAATTCTTATTGACGTACGGCCTTATCATTTCTGCATTCACATTCGTCAATAAATGACCGCGCTGAGGCGCGGCGAAACAAGCTGTGTGTGTAAAAAGTTCAACCTATGCTTTGTGTCTGTCAAATCTTGGTGAACAGTGTGGACAACTTTGTTCACATCATTAGCCATATCTGGAGAAATTGTCTTGAGAACGTGTACCATACACCAAGTGCAGCTATTCCCACGATACGGTTGTCTGTACAACTGATCTAAAGCTCAGTGATATCGCCGCATTCGCT
>JASAMZ010008485.1:0-12086 GCA_030248115.1 Linhomoeus sp. GSCO2_2 | reverse complement strand
TCAATGTTGGAACTGCTGAGCGTGAGCAAAAGTGTATGTAGGTGCTGGTGAACCAAAGCAACGTGTATTTGTGGATGTAAGTCAGCAATTGAACGGAAATGGTGCATCGCCAAACAGCAACCAACAGACTTCTACGCAGAACGGCACCTCGTCTACGGTGTGGTAGACGTCCAGCTCGAAGTCGATCGCGCTACCAGCGGCCCGTTTCGCTCTCCCATCCCTCTGTCTCCTTTTACGAGCATCGATCCACGCTCGCTCGTTGTCGAGTTGTCTGAATTTCACTAGACATTGACAATACCGACTGGACTGGTAAACTTTGGCCGACGCCCTAACCTGCCTTTGCAAGTTGTTTGAGAAAACTTTCATGGGAAGTTTATGACGCTCATTCAACGCAGCGATTCGGTCGTTTCCGCAGAGTAGCAAGACGGCCGGACTGTTGATTCGAATGTGTTCAGTCCAGAAGTCAATCTGCAACACGTGCATGCTAACATTTAAAGGCGACAGCGGTTAACGCTTTGGATAAACCTGTATTCCAAGTGGCAAACTCACCGTCGGGTCAGTCTTGTATAACTCGCGCAAAACGGAGAGCTGTTCTTCGTTCTGCGGCGTCACAGCGACAAGCGTGCAGCTGAACGACCGTTTGCATATCCATACCAACTTGACACAATGTACAGGGTTTTTTTTTAAAGTGACTGGTCGGCAACTCGAATAACTTCTGCACCGGTGCACCGATTTTGATGAAACTTGAACCAACTTAAGTTCCATATGTAGGAAAGCTCGTGCTAAATTTTTACGGAAATTGGCCACGCGTAGCGACTACGCGACCGCTTGAAAGAAGGTCTACTTTTCAATAGGAGCGCTCTTCCTGGTCGACGAGGAGGTCTTCCTCGAGGAGGACGAGGAGGTCCTGCAGGAAGACCTCCTCGTCGACCAGGAAGAGCGCTCCTATTGAAAAGTAGACCTTCTTTCAAGCGGTCGCGTAGTCGCTACGCGTGGCCAATTTCCGTAAAAATTTAGCACGAGCTTTCCTACATATGGAACTTAAGTTGGTTCAAGTTTCATCAAAATCGATGCACCGGTGCAGAAGTTATTCGAGTTGCCGACCAGTCACTTTAAAAAAAAACCCTGTACAACACATCACGACGTGAACATTTTGCTACTGCAAGAAGGTGCAATTTCTGCACTGCGCAAACCGCCTTGTCTGAACGAACTTTTTGTAGCTTTTCATGGGGGCGCCAAAGCGGAGCGCGACGGTCAGCGCGGCGACGACGGCGGCCGACTTCATAGCTTCTCCTCTGTCTTCCGCGCGCCAGTGCAAGAGTTGCCGCCGCCAGAAAGCGTCTTGTAATCCGCTTCACGGCTGACCGAAACAGCTGTTCCATTTCACTCCTCGGCCGCGCGCGCGCTCTTTGCTCTACCATAAGGCCTGAATTGCCCAGCCCATTTAGAACAAGTGTTCAACGCTTCTCTACGCGGGTAGCGGCCACAACTGACGACGAACATCTTAGCGCTGTGTAGTGCAAAGTTGTCTCTCAACGTCAGCGAAGGTCGTCAGAAAGCAGCCGCGATTGGGCGTCTGTCAATTCGGACTCCTGTTGACGCGAGACTAATAGATAGAGTCATATCTTTTCGGTTGAAGTCCCGACTGCTGCGCTGCCAACACGCAAGCTGGAAATCGATACGCCTATAAGCAAGACTGACGAGACGGCTTCGCAAACAAACGAGAGATTTTTCCGGGAAAACATTCGTCTTTCCGCCCTGAGAAACGGAAACACCAAACTCCTTCGCACGACGGTCGCTGAAGGTGCTCTCGTGTGCAGCGGACGCTAACTGCCAGTGTGTCAACACGGGAAAGTTATCAGTTCGCGTTTCGCAAGCAGCGCTCTGCATCACTTCACGGCTGCTGCCACAGCGCACCGCACGCATCATACATACCTTCGCAACCGCGTTTGCCAGTTTGCCACACGCGAATGCTGGAAGAGGTCTGAAGACGCCAAACCTTGCGCAGGATGTATCGCTTGTTCTCCGCAACAGGTGACGGATCTACTGTACATTATGTGTAGTCTTAAACATCGTAAGCAAAGGATTGTCGTAACCGATTGGCCGCATTAGCGGAAATGTGTCCATAGCATTTGGCTCGATTTCGCGTCTACATGGCGTGTCTTTCTTACTGAGTCAGTTCCAAACACGTAGTAAGTATGTACAGTACACGGTGCATGCTGATTGCGCGGCGCGATTTTAAACTAGCGTTGTTTGACATCCGTTTCGCTAAATGCGCAGGCCATTTCTTCAGCTAACCCTGTAGCCAAGATCGGGAAGTCCCTTACACTCTTGTTCAGTTCTGGCTGGACTTCTGTGGAGCGCCAGTTTCACTGCCATCTCTGGGAACGACGGCCACTACGACAAGTGCAACGAAAGCGAGAAGCGCGGCCTGTGCCCCCGAATTTTGGACGAGCTGTGCGCCTCGGACGGACGGACCTACGCCAACGAGTGCCTGTTCTGCCACTACATGGAGCGGACGCGACAGACGGACCTGTCCATTCTCCACATGGGTACGGTATCAACGTATTGCAATGCACGTGCGTACATACGTACACACGTACATAGGTACTGTACCTACGCCTTTGGACTACGCGTGTGGAAATGGAAGCCCTATTCAGGACCCTGCGAATAGAGAGGGACAACGGATGAAGCTTTGACCTTTGGCGCCTTAGCCTTACTATTGACTCCCCTTCTGTTTCCGCCTGTCGTACTGAGATGTGGATCCATTTTGCATTTTGCAACTGAGACGTAATTATGCGCACCCATTGGGGCTTTTCATCGGAGCATGGAAGCGGAAGACGTCGGCCGTCTCTCGCGGAGAATCAACTATTGGCTTCATTGATAGTCTGAGGTTAGAGCAACAAACCGTGAACACACTGGAACCCTCACACTGTAGCCACAAAGGTGAAGCCACCGCCCATCGCCTCGCATACCCAATCCGGCTGAAACGATGTGCTGTCTGCTCGTCTGGCAAATTCGAGCAAAAACCTCTATTCGTCTGACGGAGCGACCGTAGACGGAATGCTGAAACAGGCTTCTAAACACCATTAGTTAGCCGGAGGCTCAGTTGTCCAAGTGCAGTTCCATTCGTCGCACACTTCGGCTGCGGTAACGAAGTTATTCGATGCCTCGCGCGCAAAAAACAAATGCTCGACCTCCCAGTGCGAGCGCGACCTTCAGCCGCCTAACGGGCTGGCTAAATGACCGCGGCCTTCGTACGGCTATTAGTAGGATGTGGGCGCGGTTGTTAGGTGGCGCACCGCCCATTACCCCACCTTGCCTATGACGACAGCAATCAGCAGTGCTGTCAGTCAAGCGCTAGGGTGGCTGTAGGTACCTTAGTAGCACACCGCGCTTCTATGGAGAAGTCTGCATGCGAAGAGCGCGCCGCGCCGTTTTGTTGTGCAAAGGCGCGCCGTTTCTTCGGCCCGCCGACTGCGCGCGCGCCGATTTTGGTTCGGCGCGCTTTCGGCGCCTTTGAGCTTGGGCGGTCTCGCCGTCGCCGAAGCTGTTTTGCATCGTTTCTAGAGCTATGCTCACCCGGCTATTATTCTTGTTGTCGATTATCCGAACTCTCGCGTGAGAGCTCCCAATTGCAAAGGCAATCACGCACCGTTCCGAGAATATGTTCCGTTCGCTGATATGAAGCTGTTCCCTATATCAATAAGTCAATCGCGTGTCTTCCCTGATTGATGAATGGTCACTGGCAAGACTGTCAGTTGCCGTGGGGGGGGGGGGGGGCATTGAAGCCACTTGCCGCCCCCCCGCCCTTCCTTTTTTCGCCGCGCCTCAGCGCGGCGAGGTGTATATATGTTGCGTCCACTTTCCGCATTCGTCCAGAAGCCGCATAATGCGCATTCTGGACGCGTTGGCGTCCAGTTTCCGCATAATGCCGTTTCTGGACGACACGGCGTCCAGAATACGCATTGGAAAGAAGAGGCATGCATCACCGCACCATGCGTAATCTGGACGTCCAGAATCAGCATTTCTTTGCTATCATGACGGAGGCGCACAGCAGGCCTGAGCAGGGGGTGAAGTAGATGGAGGAGTGTTCACCCCACTTACAGTTTGCACTAAAACTCGGCCGGCGTCGCGCCTGGCGGGTCGAAAACTGAGGCTTAGCGCGACCACCAACTTCAGGGCGCGCTCCGCGCGCCCTGAAGTCGGTCACCGGTCGCGTTAAGCCTAAGCTTCGACCCGCCAGACTGCGACGCCGACTGACTCTTGTGGACTGTGGGCGCAGGGCGAGCCTAAGCATAGCCTAATTTCAAAGGAAAATCATACTTTTAAAGACAACAACATTGTAATCAATCAAGGAATGCGTATTCTTGACGTCCAAGTTACGCATATAGAGCCAGGAGCATGCTTCTCCTTCTCCAAAGCGGATTCTGGACGGCGCCGCGTCCACAATCCGCATTATGCGGAAACTGGACGCGTCGCCGTCCAGAAGCCGCATATGCGGATTCTGGACGAATGCGGATTCTGGACGTCACATATATACGGTTGACAATGTGTGTGTGTGTGTGTGTGTCTGTGTGTCTGTGTGTGTTTCCGTCGCACCGAAGTAAAGTCATTGACATATGTGGTCAAGTAGAGTCGATGTCGCTGAGTACGGATCCGATGTCCGTTTCTGTTGCTAATTTCGCATTTTCGAGATATTCGCAATTAAAATTCGAAAATGTAGAAAATCGACTTTTTTGCCTGATGCGCTAGCGGCAAAATTTCTTCAGGAATGGAAAGAGCATAGACCGCGGATAATTTGTAACGCAAAAGAAATTTTTTGCAAATGTGGAATTTAGTAGAAATACGCGATTATTTGTCAAAATTTCGTAAATTGACAAGAATAGAACGTCATTTATTGACGAATGTGAATGCAGAAATAGTAAGACCGTATGCCAATAAGAAGTTGTGACATAGTTTCACAGTTTTTAAAAATTGCAATTTCGAGATATTTTCAATCAAAATATGGAAATGTCAAAAATCGACTTTTTCACCTGATGATATAGCGGCGAAATTTCTTCAGAAATGGAACGAGTATAGACTGCGGACAATTTGCAACGCAAGAGATTTTTTTTGCAAATATGGAATTTAATAGAAATACGTGATTATTTTCAAAATTCCATAAATCAAAAAATAGAACGTCGTTTTTTGACGAATTTGAACGCAGAAATGGTAAGGCCGTATGCCAATAAGAATTTGTGACATAGTTTTACAGTTTTAATAAATTCCAATTTCGAGATATTTAGAATTAAAATTTAAAAAATGTCAAAATCGAGATTTTCTCCTGATGGCCAGAACAGCTGTTTATTTCGCCCGGCCTCAGCCGGGCGAACCCCTACGAGAGCTTATCGTGCGTGCGTTCGTTCGTTCGTTCGTCCGTCCGTCCGTCACGCTCTTATATCTCGGCGTTGGAACGTCGTAGGAAGGAGATCTTGGGCTTTATGGATAGGTCTCGACTCACTGGTAATGTTGCTAAGAGACTTCGAAATTCAAAAGTTTGATTTGCGCGCGCTACAGTAACCCGAAGGTTCAAACTGAAAACGGCTCTAACTCGCTCGTCTTACGTCGTAGAGCGGCGCGCGATAGGTCAACTAAAAGGTCTCGAAGTGCGCTTTCGTTTGGCATTAAAAGTTTTCTTAATTACGCAAACATGCAACACGAAAAGCGACATTATCGCGTTTTTAACGCAGAAATCGCTCTAACTCGCTCAGCGTGCGTCGTACGGAGACGATCTTGGGTTGGTTGGATAGCTCTCGACTCACTGATCATTTGTTCTTCCATTGGTTGAAACTCAAAAGTTTGAATTTCGGGAGCTACAGTAACCCAAAGGTTCAAAACGCAAAACTTATCTAACTCTCTCGTCTTCCGTCACAGAGAGACGATCTTGAGTTCGTTGAATAGGTTTCGGCGCACTGATAATTCCGTTAAGAGAAGTCGAAATTCAAAAGTTTGGATTGCGCGCGCTACAGTAACATGAAGGTCCAAAACGCAAAACGGCTCTAACACGCTCGTCTTACGTCGTAGAGCGGCGTGCTATAGGTCAACTAAAAGGTCTCGACGTGCTCTTTCACTTGGCGTGAAAATTTTGTTAATTACGCAAACACGCACCACGAAAAGCGACATTCTCGCGCTTTTAGCGTAGAAATCGCTCTAACTCGCTCAGCGTGCGTCGTATAGAGACGATCTTGAGTTGCTGGATAGCTCTTGACTCACTGATCAGTTGTTCTTCTATTGGTCGAAACTCAAAAGTTTGAATATCGCGAGCTACAGTAACCCAAAAGTTCAAAACGCAAAACTTCTCTAACTCGCTCTTCTTACGTTGTAGAGCGGCATTCGTTCGACCGTTTGAAAGCTTACGTTGAGGCAGTTGTTGAACGGTCATTCCTAAAGAAATACTTTTGTTTTTTTAAACCCTTGTCTTACGAACAACTTTGTCTGCTAAAAAAATTAATCCCGGGCGATCCCAATGTTGCCTTGCAACAACTGCTCGGAAATGCGTGTGTCTTGCTCAAAAAATTAGTCCCGGGCGATCCCAATGTTGCCCTGCAAGAACCGCTCAGAAAGCAGCGTGTCCGAAGTAGCGCATGAATAGTGGACTCCGGGCGGGCGCGCGTCATATCGGAAAGGCTTCGAAATACTTTACAAAAGTATCCACTCTTTTACTCTTCCACTTTAAAATACTCACAAACCACTCTGTATTAATAAAACAACTCAACTTTTTTAAAACAGCTTGTTGATGAATGTGCACTCGGAAACAAAAATGCGTACGCTGAACACAGGAATTCGCTCGCACCAAACTTTTGGCAAGTTTTTTTGTTGGATGTGACGTTTTCACACAGGTAGGAAACATCAGATAAACGGCGTCGTATCATGCCGATAACATATAGCGAACGCGGCGATATAACTGAGCTGCTGTACAGACAACCGTATCGTGGGGATAGCTGCACTTGGCATTAAGGTACACATTCTCAAGGCACATCTCCAGATGCGGCTAACGATGTGTACAATGTTCACTATACTGTTCACCAAAATTTGACAGACACAAAGTATAGGTTGAACTTTTTACACACACAGCTTGTTTCGCCGCCCCCCAGGGCGGCGAGTATATATACGGACGCTATTGTCCGTTCGTGTGTCTGTGTGTGTGTGTGTCTGTGGGTGTCACAAAACTATACATGACGGTTGGTGCCACCCGATGGAGTCGAATGCGCTGAGTAACGCGCCGTTGTCCGTTTCTGTTGCTAATTTCGCTGTTTCGAGATATTCACAATTAAAATACGAAAATGTCAAAAATGACACTTTTATTTACAAGTCGTATCGACAAAGTTTTTGCTGAAATGGAAAGGGCATAAGACCCGATGAATTTGTGATAGTTTCCGATTTTAGAATTTACGAAATTAGGGATATTTTCAAGGTTTTTGTCAAAAATCCCAAATTTCGACAAATTCAAACAGGTTAAATTTCAAAACTTCTTTGCATGGATGTATCGAGCATAGTCTGCCAAGTATTTAGCAAATAGTTTTAGCGAATATAATTAACGAAATTTAGGATATTTTTAAGGATTTTGTTAAAATCCACAAATTTCGACGATTTCAAACAGCTTAAATTTCAGGATTTCTTTTCACGGATGTGTCGAGCATAGTCTGCCAAGTATTTATCAAATAGTTTCAGATTTTATAATTAACGAAATTAGGGATATTTTTAAGGTTTTTGCAAAAATTCTTAAATTTTGACAAATTCAAACAGCTTGAATTTCAAAACTTCTTTGCTCCGATGTATCGAGCATAGTCTGTCAAGTATTTAGCAAATAGTGTTCAATTTTATAATTAACGAATTTAGGGATATTTTCAAGGGTTTTATCAAAATTCCCAAATTTCGACAATTTCAAACGGCTTGAATTTAACAATATCTTTGCGTTGATGTATTGGGCATAGTATGTCAAGTATTTAGCAAATAGTTTATGATTTTATAATTAACGAAATTAGGGATATTTTCAAGGGTATTGTTAAAATTCCCAAATTACGACAATTTCAAATAGCGTAAATATCAAAATGTCTTTGCATAGTTGTGTCGGGCATTGTCTGCCAAGTATATAGCAAATAGTTTCAGATTTTATAATTAACGAAATTAGGGATATTTTCAAGGGTATTGTCGAAATTCCCAAATTTCGACAATTTCAAACAGCTTAGATTTCACAACTTTTTTGCACGGATGTATCGAGCATAGTCTGCCAAGTATTTAGCAAGTAGTTTTAGATTTTAGAATTCAAGAAATTAGGGATATTTTAAAGTTTTGTCTAATATGGCAAATTTCGACATTTTCAAATGGCCTGTATTTTGCAAGGTTTTTCCATGGATGTGTCGGGCAACGTTTGTTTTTTTTTGCCGCCTATTCGATCTAAAACGGAATGTGGCAATTGCGATTACTGTGCGGTTCTGCAATCTACAACAACGGTACCGCACCCGTCCGCATTTGTGACCCAAAAGTAAAGGGCGTCGTCCCATTTAGACCCTCTTCATTCCAAAGTGAACCTGCGGCGAACATTCCTGATCCATTTATGGATCAGTACCCACCAATGCGCCTTACAGGCATCGATTGCCCAAATATGGCACAAACTTTCTTTAGAAACTCGAGGTAACTGCGGCGAAACTCCCCGAAGAAATGCTCAACTTTCTATTCTGACACACTATGGAATACACTCCTCAAATGCACGAAACACTATACAATGCCAATCAACCATCATCGGGTACCCAGTTTTTACTCTAAGCTTGTTCTCTATGAGTATGTATGTAGTCGTTGGTTGCCGTGTTCAACTGCACATCTCGCTCGCCCTGTTGTCCCTAAATTATGGCTCCATTCTGTTTAAAACGATGGCTTCGTTGTTGTCAACTTGCCAAGAAGGACGTCTTGCACTTACATTGACAACACGAAGAAGCCCTTCATGAATGTGTATGGTCTGTAGCCCTGCTCGCTACGCGCGTCGCGCAAACATATGTAAGAGCAAAACTAATCTTGTGCTCAAATTACATAGTTTCATCTGCTGCCTGGCGCACATAGGTACATATGTATGTATGTATGTCAAGGTATGTATGTAGGTAGGTACTACATATTGGAAGGCCGTGTCTCAACGTTACCACGAGCCCGCCTCCCGCCCCCCCCCCCCAAACTTGCGTACACGGCACAGACTTTCCCTACTAAATGCGAGTTCTGATTCCGAGAAGCGCGAAAGCTTCACTTCACTTCGAGTTCAATCGAAGCGTCATGAAGCCGGACAGGGAGTATCTGGTGGCCAAGCTGGCCTATCTGGCGCTGCTCTGCCTGCACCTGCTCTTCTACTACCAGCTGGTGATGCGCGAGTACCCCAGGCTGGCCGCTGACGTGGGGCCGGCCAACCTATTCACCTACTACTTCGCCTGCAGACTTCTGGCCGACGTCGCCGGTTGGGGATGCCTCGGTCGGTTGTGGACGTACATGTATGTATGTAAGCAACCATAAAGCGCGACTCACTAATACAGACTTCGCTCTAGTGTATTTATGTAGCTGAGCGACTTGTCGAACAGTTGAACACTTGGTGGGCTCTAGCGACTTGGCAAAGGTCCACCAGATGTTCCACTGTTCTCCAAGTCGTTGAATAAGCCAATCCGCCCCTCCCCCATTCTCATCTTCGTTGGCATCGTCTCCACGCTCGTGGTGTATGTAGATGGGGGTGGGGCTTATTAGATGACTTACTCTATGCTTTGACACCCATACAGCTGGAGACGTCCCTCCTGTCACGCCTGTAGAATACAATCTCCTTCAGCGGCGGCCCTGCTGCGCTGTCGCTGGCAGCTGGCCCTGCCTTGCCTCCTGCTGCAGGCCATCAGTCTGGTCACCTACCTGATTGTCTTTCTCCACATGTCGCTCGCCTTCTTCGCCTCCGCTCCACTCGAGGACCAGCTGGACGCCGGCCTGCTCATCGCCCTGCCGCTCCTCTGGCGCGACCGCCTCACACAACTCGAGTTGACACTGACAGGAGCTACATAGAGCACGTTTTGAATTAGGCAGACTTGGGTAGGGCGTGCTAGAACAGTAAGCGTCGGCTACGGTAGACGCCATGCAGCAATCCCACATCGCACCCTCCACCCTTGTGAGCATCGTGCTCAATAGTGACTTTCTCGCGGCACATCGGGTTGTGTGAGACGGGCGCCCGGTGCGTCTTCTCCGCCTATGCGGCCAGGCTCGTTCGCCAGCTGGCCCGGTTCTACAGCGACGACGACGACGACGTTAATGCCGCAGCTGAGGACGCCGCCGGCGGTCGCTCCAGCAGGAGTCGGGGTACTCGGTCGCGTCTCAACGACCCCGTCATGAGGGTGGTGGAGGAGCAGGAGGTGGAGAGGGCGCCCAGATTCCTCCTCCGACACACCTCCTCTTCTGTGAGGGACAATCGGGACGTGGAGATCGCCCCAGGTCTTTTCTTGAGCAGGCAGGAATTGTGAGGATTAACACATGAATTTGTGAGGGGCATGACAAACTTACTACGCATTGCGAGCTTGACAAACGTACCGCAACGCGATCTCATCGCCATGAATGATCGAAGGATCTGTCGACCGTGTGTGTGTGCCCTTGATTCGAGCTTCTTACACAAGTGATCATAATGCCGCTCAACCTACATTTCGTGAATGTAGCTCACCATATTTGGAAGTCGAGTGCGCCCCCTGTTGCGTGGTGGAGTGTGCTACACGCTAAAAGCTTGGAATTCATCGCGGAATGCATGATGATACGGAGCGACCACACAGAAACAGCTGCAATTGACGTCACAGATTGCCTTAGACACCTCACCGAATGTAGAACCGTCTAAGTAAGTGGCACAATATGTTCTGAAAGTTTGACACAGGACCTTCCTCGAATCAAAGACATGGGACATACAGTACTTGCGGCAACGTGCGCCGTGTGGCTTAGGTAGTACGTATGTACGTAGATACAGATCACAGAGAACGCCATAGTGAGGATCGAAGGAAACTGGACCACATAAAACCACAACCACCTCCCACACCCCAATTCACCGCCCCCCCCCCCCCTCCTCAATATTCTCAGAAGTTGGCCGATGCAGTTGGTCTGGCGGCCGCGAGTCCATCGGCCTGCCTCTCCTCCGAGCTGGTGTTGTTGTTGTCGTTGTTCTCGCGTCGGCGCTTCTTGGCCGCCAGTCCTGGGGCCGCGGCGTCCCTGAATCGGCGCAGCAGGGGGTGGCCGGCGGCCAGCTCGTCCCAGCGGCAGGCGCGTTTCAGGGTCCGGCGGAAGCTCTTGTTCAGGCACATGTAGATCACGGGGTTCAAACAGGAGTGGACGTAGCCCAGCCAGCTGACCAGCAGGTAGAGGTGGCGATGGAGGGTCAGCGGCTCCAGGCGGCAGAAGCTCAGGCCCAGGGCCAGACCCCTCGGTAGACGGCCACCAGGAAGTAGGGCAGCCAGCAGAGCAGGAAGGCGAACTCGGCGTTGGTAGGGGGTTGGATGGACAATGGCCCGGGCAGGAACAAGCACTCTAGTTAGACCCGCCCGACTCACTGGAGAATGGCGGCACGACACGCGTGGCGCGGCACTCCCTGCGGATGGCCAGTGACTCGCGCCGCTTCCTTCGTATTGCCCGGGTCACTGGGTGGCGATGCGCCTCAGCTGATTCTTGGACAACGTCTTCTTGCCGGGGAAAGAGCCGCCACCCATTGAAGTGAGCAGGGGAGCGTCATTCTTGACGATTGCGCGTGGTACTGAATGAGATTGGAGTGAGTAGAACGGTCTCGTTAATATGCCATGGTGTTATGTGTGTGTGATGAGTCAGATTAACTCCCAGTGGTACTCACTTCTCAGCGCTTGCGTGCCCGACAGGGTGCTGGAGCGTCTCGACTGGATGTCGGTGCTGTCGTCTGTGAGACTGCTTCCGTCGCTGTACATGGAGATCCTTCTCGTCTCGTCGCTGCCTGAGCCAGTGGTCCAGCTGCTCTGACTGGATGGAGCGCTGGACGGGTTGGAGGAGACCAGGACTCTGCTGGGGCGCCAGGTCCTGCAGGGAAT
>JASAMZ010008483.1:0-26326 GCA_030248115.1 Linhomoeus sp. GSCO2_2 | reverse complement strand
GTGTTCGAACTGAGATCACTTATTAATACTCATGTTGATAATATGTGTGGCGGCATTGTCTAACACCGTCGGAGAATCGACTCGATCTAGCTTCCTCCACGCCACGCTAATCAGGCCACCACACGAGGAAAGTGAAAGAGACTGTTCGAACGCTACTGAGACGTAGAACGTCGTTTCGCCGACGGAGCGTTTGCCTAGAGACGCTCGCACCCCGCCACAGCCGAAGAAGGGCGACGGTTGAAGAACCGCCTCATGGAAAACATCGTCAAAGCGTTGGAGTTCGCCGCTTTGGAGAATCGAAAGTGGCTACTTTTGGTGACGACATGCCCCCTGGTGTGTCTGCCAGGCGTAGCGCTCAACCTTATCATCGTCTACTTCACCGTCTACAAGGTGGCGCATTCATACTGTTGGACTACTGTATGTTTGCGCACTCACTGCACGCGCTCGGCAGGTCGACAAGCCGTACAAGTGATTCGTGGCCAACCTGGCTCTCAACGACGGCCTGTACGCATTGGTCAACGGCCTGGGACAGCCGCTCGTCCACATGCTTCAGCTGACCAACGCCGTCCCATCTGCTGCTGAGCGGGACACGGTTCGAGCTACTGAAGTGGATCGCAGAGTAGTGGTGGGAACGTGTGTGGAAGTTCTGGACTTCAATTGCAGTTATTCTTCTGATTCCTCTAACGCGCTCTCGTTCCAGCAGGGCTGCCTCTTCCTGGAATACTTCGCCGTGGCCGTCGGTCTCAGCATGTCCTTCTGCCTCCTGCTGCTCTCCTTCAACCGCTACGCCGGCCTCTGCTGGCCCAACGCCGAATACGACCGCTGGTTCGGCTCCGCCAGGCGGGCGATGACTCTCTGCCTGCCGCCCGCCTTCCTCTCCGCTCTCGTGGCCGCTCCCACGCTCTCGCCACTGTTGACGCCGACCGTCTCTGGCACTCGAGGTTCTGCGCAGAATGCCACGACTCACTTTGAAGGTAGGAGACGAATGAACGTATTCGAGAGCATGTGTATGTGCCTACGGGACTGTTGACACCTTTGGCGACAGCGTACACTTACTGTCACTTACGGCTGAGTGGCGACGTCTTGAATTTTCGAATGGCTACGGCAGACGCGGCGCGATCGGGCCCCTCAGAGCGACTTACATAGTAACACGTCTTTTTGGCGCGCGGCGCCTCGCTCGTGACAACACAGTGTACACAGACACTTGTGCCAGAAATGCAGCAAACAAATAACGCCAGGACCGGCGCGCGCTAAGACACAAGACGCTGCAGGTCGGATACTAAGAGAAGCGATCTTCTTGAGTTCGCCAAGTCTGTTGCCACGAACGAATGCTGGGTGATTGAAGAGGGAGGTGAGGGAGGGGCGGGAGCGAGGTTGGTAGACTGATGACCGCATGAGAAATCAGTCAGAAACCCTTCTTTGACGGCAACTGCGTGTCGCGAAGACGAGCGTAACCCAGCAGGAATTTTCCACCACGGAGGATGCGGTAATTGCCTAATGCGACTACGGCCCGCGATCGTGCGAACTTGTACGTGCAGGGTAGAATGCAGAAGTATCTAGCCAGCAGCAGGTTGCTTTGTGCGAGACGATTGCTAGGGATAGGGTTCGCGTCGGCGGCTGACAATTCATTGACCTGCGAGGTGTGAATTCACCTTCAAGCGCAGAGAGTAGAGCGCAGCACCTCACGTTGATGTGGCAAATGGAAGGGGGGGGGGGGGGGGGGGGGTGGGGTTGGCGGTTGTCTATTGCGCCGCTGTGTGAATTGCGCCGTAATCAAAACCTGATGCGTCGACAGGATTTGACCGTGCGCAAGAACTCTTCGGATCTCTCCAGCACCGCCGATCCAGGCTGCACTCACACTCTCCATCCACGTCAGTCCTCGCGATGCGTCAACACTACACAATTTGTTATTCTCACTCATCGTCGCACGGAACCGTGCGCATGTTTGTACCCAGAGTCGGTTCCTGCGGCCTCCGGCCCACTTGGCGACGATCAATCAAAGCGTTCATGAGTCGCAGCTGACTTGACAGGATTGCCTTAGGTTGGCATGACACCGCGATGGCGGCCACCCGCGTGCCACCAACTGGCACAGGATAAATCTACTGCGGCTTCAGATGCGCCACTTCTCGCTATTGTGTGCTTCAAGGTACAAATCCCTTCCGCCCTGCAACGAACTGCGTTCATCTAGACTGCCACAAAGACCGACACAAATGACGGCGATCAAGATCACTGCCTGCGTCCTGCTAGCCTGCGCCGCTTGTCGAGGTTGGGCTCGTCAATGGCAACTGGCAGCAGCGCTGTGAATTGTCGTCTCAGATGCAATGTCGCAGCGCCTGTATTTCTGTCCTCTGGCGGCAGTGTACGATTGGCAGACCGAGTTTCTCTTCCAGACCTATCGGAAGCGAGTCCAGCCAGCGACCATTGCTCCAGCCCTATAGTCCAGGAGGAGCACGTCTACTCCAGTGGCTCTGACGTCTGCTACGTGGCCTACCCTGTCCAGGGCTATACATGGGAGGAGGCCCACCTGTGGTGCGCCGAAGATGTGCCCCGTCCCCCGGGGTTGGGAGCCCGCCTGGCCACGGCGGACTCGCCTTTGGACATCGCCGCGCTGCAGACACTGACGGCCATCAACTCGGAACAGGTATCTGCTACATACAGTATGCATGTACACCAGGCATGAATACATCAACGCCAACTCGTCTACTTGACGCCGCGCGACGACTTATTACACACGCGAAGTATCGACAGCATGATAATCTGCTATGCAGTAACGCACTCCCTCAAACGGCGCAGAGACGGACTTGCACTTGTGAGCCATCGCATGTACCTACTATACTCACGAAACTGGTATTGACCTTCAAACGGCAAGTCAAATCTCTCTCTTAGCTCCACTTCGATTTTGAAAGCAGTCGCTTTCCGGAAACACGGCGCGAACCTTGCCGTGTTCTCCGGACGATAAGGTTCGCGCACTGTCTACGCAGTCAGCTCCCATGTTCCACCAGATCCACTGGATCTCCTTCGGTACCGACGACACCAATCACGCCGGGGCCATCGCCAAGTGGCGCTGGTGCGCCAACATCGACTGCACCGAAGGCCGCTTCTACGACCCCGCCAAGGACACCTTCGGCAGTCACGACCTTTCCTCCGCCGGCTCGGAGCGACACTGCGCCGACCTCTCCGACAGCTTCCTGACCAACGGCAACGACGGCTGCCTGGACGCCACCGCCAACCTCGTCGTCTGCGAGTTCTACGACTTGGGTGAGTCTTGACCGGCATGCGGTAGTATGACACAAGTCGAGAAGCAACGTACGGTAAGTCACCTTGCAACAGATCCGTCCACCGGCGCTACCGGACCTCCTCCGCCACAATCCTCTCCTCCTCCGCCTCCTTTGCCTTCCTCCACCACAACGACGACCGCTATCGAGCCAGCAACCGCCACGGTGACCCATTGGCAAAGTCGAGTTCTGACAAAATGGCCGCCTTGCACTTTCGGCGTCATTCAGATGGCCAACTGGAAGCAGATGCAGAACAAGGCGGCGGCGCACTACCGTTTCGTCAAGAGCGACTATCGCAAGGTCCCCGTCAAGGACGCCATCGTGGGAGCCGTGGCGCAGAGCGGCTGCGCTCTGCGGTTGGGAGTTCGCTTGTGTTGCGCTGTATTGTATGATCATGAACGGTTGCACTACCATTCAGTTGCTTCGTCGACGAGCACTGCTTTGGCATCAATTACAACAAGGCCACCGCGACGTGCGAGCTGACCTCGAGCTTGAGCGACGGAGAGACGTACGCGCCCGGCTTCGACCACTATGGGCTCGTGTACTGATTGGAGTGGAGGTGGATACTGTAGCGAAAGCGCTGTACTGGTGAAACCGTTGTTCTGTAAGTGAGGCGATTTTAAGGTGAAGTGTACTACATGGATTGCTGCGCAGCAGTGTAGAATACGGCGATGCAGGCAGAGAAGGTCATTGTCAGACTGCCAGAGTTACGATGTACTCTCTTTGGTGGCTTTCGTTGATATTCCGTATTAGACTTCATTATTCTCTTTTATTTCTACTGCTACCTCACTGATCTGTACTGGGCCCTTTTCTGAGTGGTCATGTATGTCTTTGGGATCTCATGTCATGTCTTTGTGATAGCACGACGGGCCAATGCACCGGGAGTGAACACTGAATCAAGTTCTAGTCCGATGCCTTGTTGTAACTCGTCGTACCACATGTCGCCGTCTGGCGTGTCCCTCGGGTGAGTCGAATCGGTACTCATTTCACACTCCAACGTCCAACTCTCTGGAAAGTCAGCAGGTTCGCTTCTGTCATCCGCGACGCTAATGAGCTCTTTGTTCTTAGAGTGAACCATTACATAACGATAACTCAAGGATCCCAAAACAGCCAAGCGAATATCAGCTATTGTGTTTGCGGAAGCGTCAGTGCACCAAGTGCATACTCTCAAGGATACTCGCTAACATCATCGGCGCTGTCTACAACATCGGTGCAAGGCAGGCACTGCATTAGGACGGGGGGTGGGGGGGGGGGGGGGGGGGTCGTCTACGCCAAGAGAGTGTTCGAACTGAGATCACTTATTAATACTCATGTTGATAATATGTATGGCGGCATTGTCTAACACCGTCGGAGAATCGACTCGATCTAGCTTCCTCCACGCCACGCTAATCAGGCCACCACACGAGGAAAGTGAAAGAGACTGTTCGAACGCTACTGAGACGTCGAACGTTGTTTCGCCGACGGAGCGTTTGCCTAGCCCCTAGCCCGCCGCTTCGGCCCAAGTGGGCCAGCAGTGATTGTTAGCAAGTTGGTGCATTGTCCTGATGGCTCGAAAAATCGCGTAAATGATCAAGAATTTGATACTGCTGGAAAGTAGTGTCAAATTTCGTTTTTTTCGACCTTATGTATCAACCACGGACGGCCACCTGCCGCAGCTGGTACTTGTGGCTCCGCCGGCGGCGGTGGGCCAGGCGCCCCCTCCCAGAGCCACACTTGATAGTGATGGCGTTGGCCTGTACCGCCGAGTGATAAATATCACGTTTGGCCTGTGAGGGAATAGTCCGCTTTCGATAAGCCATGCTTTATAACGATCACCAGTAGTTCACTGGTAGACATCAATTTTAGAGCAAGACATCAATTTTTTTCACCCGGTCTTTTGCATTAAATAGAGAGAGCTCTGGTGTTTCATATGTAGAAGAATTCTTCCACAATAGTTGAGAAGGCGCGAAAAGTCGAATTTTCAGGCAATAAGTGCACAATAACTATGAGTTATTCAAATTCCTGCCGGAGGCAAAAATTTTTAGCATTTGTGAGTATGCATACCAAAGATATTCTGCCAAAAATTTATTGTTCATAAGTGAAAGCACGACCGGCCCGGCCCGTCCTCTGGGAAACCCATGCCCGGCCCGGCCCAGCCCGTCAGCCCAGAAGCAAAAGCCCGCCCGGCCCGGCCTGTGGGCCAGGCTTTTTTACAGGCTGGGCCGGGCCTGGCGGCCTGTAGGAACCCTAGTGCATAGTGCTTAGACAAGTGGCAAACTTCACAGGGGAGATCCCCAGGGTGGCTTTCCATGCCTACATGCATACTCATATCCAGGCTAACATGTTATCTTTGTGCATTTCTCATGACCCCGCCTAACAGGGGTCGTTGAACATTGGATGGCCTATGTCATGCTACGCTTATGGTATAGCAGGATGTAGTGCTACTTTATTGCAAGAGCCGATGCTGCTACATGCATAATAGCAAGACAGTTTGTCATCCATATTGCAAGGTAACATGTTATCTGTGACACAAGCAGCAGCTCAGATATGTCGTCTGTATTGCTTCTGGCACAGTACAACACACTTCAACAAGCAGCCAGCAGTTCACACAGCAGATCACCATGATTCCTGTAGCATCCACTGCATGCAGTGCTGCACATAGTGAGGAGATCAGGCGGTTGCAGTGAATAACCTGTTATCACTGGATATGCCACTTTGCAGCCCTGTCACAGCCTCATGATTCACTCTAGAGGCAAACAGACCAGTCCATGTTGTTCAGGAGGCCTTAAATAGGCATATAAGATCAATTAATAGCCCTAGCCCTAGGGGTAGGGGAAGATATGGTAAAATAGCCCTAGGGGAAGATATGGTGATTTGATAGGAAAGTCGGCTGCTGGAGAACGCTGGAGAACGCCCCCGGCGCTTGACATTCTTTGTGTAATGGGGTATCGAGTGTGGCGACCGAGGCGTGGGGCGCGCCGAACGTATCATGTACCGGGTGGTTCGAAAGTCCAGCCCCCCCATTCACAGCAAGCTGTGGAAAAGCTAGAAGGATGAAACTTGGAGATATGTTAGCCCAATGTGTTGACACATCTGACTCCAAATTTCAGCACCCTAGTAAACCCATTCACGCGGCAATGGCAGCACGAAACGCAAATTTGGTCAATTTCTGAGGACCCACTGGCTTGTAGCAGCCACAACTTGTGCGGTATCGCAGCTATTTTGATGTGACTTGCACCACTGTGAAGAGAAGAAATGACACTTTCGAATGCTGTTTGAACGAATATCATAGCTTGTCGCACGCTCGAGAACGAACGATTCAAATTTGGTTCGCAGGTCGCATCTCGGAGAGCCGCCAGCGGCTCCTGCTGCTGGGACACCTCCTCCACGAGGGCCAGCGTTCGTGACTAATTTTGCGTTTCGAGCTGCCATTGCCGCGTGAATGGGTCTAGGGTGCTGAAATTTGGAGTCAGATGTGTCAACACATTGGGCTAACATTTCTCCAAGTTTCATCCTTCTAGCTTTCCTACAACTTGCTGTGGATGGGGGGGCTGGACTTTCGAAACACCCGGTATGGTGGATGCAGAACAGCGCCGAGCGACACATATCACAGATCACTGCTAAGTACTCCTGATGGCTCACATATTGCCACAGTTGATATTTTTCGGCTCGCCCGGCTGGCGTCACCTTCTGTACCAAGTACGGCACAAGGGGGGTCAGCCCTGAATGTACGTATGGGTCGAACAAGCTCCGGTATTAAAAAGTTGAGTTTGTATTCTGACTGACATTGCAAAGAGTTGCGTTCTTTCTGCAGAGAGTGCGAGAAAGTGACAAAAACTTACAAAAGAGTACACTACGAGCAATCAAACCGTGTCGCACTTCTGTATGTAGCAAAGAGCAATCTTAGTGTAAAATCTTGAGAATGGCGTTTTCTGCGGTGCGTGCTTGCGTTATTGAAAATTTGTTACTGCCGCATGAAAGAGCACGCCGAGAGCTTTCACCTGACATGTCGATTGCGGCTCTACGACGTAAGACGAGCAAGTTAGAGCCGTTTTGTGCTTTTGCACTTTTTAGGTACTGTAACTCGCGAGATTCAAACTTTTGAGTTTCGACCAATGGGAGAACGATTGATCATTGAGTCAAGAGCTATCCAATAAGCTCCAAATCGTCTCTCTACGACGCGAGTTGAGCGAATTAGAGCGAACTTAGCGTCAACATCCCGAAAATGGCGTTTTCCGCGGTGCGTGTTTGCGTAATTAAGCAAACTTTTGTAACCGCATGAAAGAACACGTCGAGAGCTTTCATCTGGCGTGCCGATTGCCACTCTACCACGTAAGACAAGCGAGTTAAAGCCGTTTTGCGCTTTTGCACCTTCGAGTTACTGTAACTCGCGAAATTCAAACTTTTGAGTTTTGACCAATGGGAAAACAAATGATCAGTGAGTCGGGAGCTATCCAAAAAGCTCGAGATCGTCTCTCTACGACGCAAGTTGAGCGCGTTAGAGCGATTTTAGCGTCAAAATGCCGAAAATGGCGTTTTCCGCGGTGCGTGTTTGCGTAATTGAAAAACATTTTGCAGCCGCATGAAAGAGCACGTCGAGAGCTTTCACATGACGTGTCGATCACCTCTCTACGAAGTAACACGAACGAGCTAGAGCCGTTTTGCGTTTCGACCTTCGGGTTACTGTAGCGCGCGCAATTCAAACTTTTGAACTTTGGAACCTCTTAGCTGAATAATCAGTGAGTCGAGACCTATCCGTAGAGCCCAAGATCTCCGCCCTACGACTTTCCAACCCCGAGATCTGAGAGCGTGACGCACGCACGTACGTACGTACGTACGTACGGACGCACGCACGCCGAGCTCTCGTAGGGTGTCGCCCGCCTGAGGGCGGGCGAAAAAATGATATTTACGGCTGTCTTCGACCGGGAAGTATCAAACACATTTGAAACGGCGGGCTAGGGGCTAGAGACGCTCGCACCCCGCCACAGCCGAAGAAGGGCGACGGTTGAAGAACCGCCTCATGGAAAACATCGTCAAAGCGTTGGAGTTCGCCGCTCTGCAGAATCGAAAGTGGCTGCTTCTGGTGACGTCTTGCCCCCTGGTGTGCTTGCCAGGCGTAGCGCTCAATCTTGTAATCGTCTACTTCACCATCTACAAGGTGGCGCATTCATACTGTTGGAGTACTGTTTGTTTGTGCACTCACTGCACGCGCTCGGCAGGTCGACAAGCCGTACAAGTGGTTCGTGGCCAACCTGGCTCTCAACGACGGCCTGTACGCATTGGTCAACGGCCTGGGACAGCCGCTCGTCCACATGCTTCAGCTGACCAACGCCGTCCCATCTGCTGCTCAGCGGGACACGGTTCGAGCTACTGAAGTGGATCGCAGAGTAGTTTGGGAACGCGTGTGGAAGTTCTGGACTTCTTCAATAGCAGTTACTCTTCTGATTCCTCTAACGCGCTCTCCTTCCAGCAGGGCTGCCTCTTCCTGGCCTACTTCGCCGTAGCCGTCGGTCTCAACATGTCCTTCTGCCTCCTGCTGCTCTCCTTCAACCGCTACGCCGGCCTCTGCTGGCCCAACGCCGAATACGACCGCTGGTTCGGCTCCGCCAGGCGGGCGATGGCCCTCTGCCTGCCGCCCGCCTTCTTCTCCGCTCTCGTGGCCGCTCCCACGCTCTCGCCACTGTTGACGCCGACCGTCTCTGGCACTCGATGTTCTGCGCAGAATGCCACGACTCACTTTGAAGGTAGGATACGAATGAACGTATTCGAGAGCATGTAATGTGCCTAGGGGAGAACCCTCCGAGTACTATGGTTTTCTTCTCCCTGATTGGCTTGGGACCTGGATGAGCCCCAGCTCTCTCGATTCCTTGACTGAGAGCCAGATAGCCGTTTACACAGCTGTGAACTGAGACTCATACTGTACAGCTCTGGTTCCCGTTTCAACCTACAGGTGCTTTAATCTTTGCCAATTCACGCCTTCCCAATTGTGAGAGCTTCCTTTGTCAAACCGATATTCAGCTCTGGGCGACCCGCGCTTCTGCACCGCCATCGGCAAGCTTGACCTGGCGCCCAGTTTGTCGGGTCTGCTGTCGGTCTGGCTGCCCACATCAATGTTCGCCCTGAGCAACACGGCTACTCTGATATACTCCTATCGCGTCAACCGTTACGTCCGCAGGAAGCGCGCCGTGGTGGCCGCGAGATCGGCTGTCATTCCCAGTGGAGTACAAGAAGCCGTCCAGGTGGTCAAGGCCGTCCTCGTGCAGGTACAATGTTGCAAGTGGCACAAGAGTTGTATACAGTGTCGGTTCCTACGTAAATGTGTACATATATACCTACATACTCGATCGATATGGTGTGCGCATGCATCCTCTTCGCATGCAGGTGTGCGTCTTCCAAGTTGTCTCCCTGCCCGTCTACCTGTCGACGGCGCTGCAGGGCTATCTTGGAAGTGCCGTCTGGTGGCTGAGCGAGCCTGGCATGCTCCTCTACCTGTCCAACACATGGCTGGACGCCCTGGCCACACTCCTTATTGTCAAGCCTTACAGAAGGGCGTTCGTGCGCGCCTTCTGCGGCGCCGCACACTCGTCGGCTCCAAACGTTCCGGTGGCCGTCCAAGTGCCGCCATCAGTGGTCAGAGTGAATGCCGCTGAGGCAGGTCACAGGGCGAGCCTTCCCCATCCACACCATCCGCAGCACTAATATTAGGCGTCGAATGCAGCAGATTCAGTGTGTAGATGCTACCCATTTCGCATCTCCCCGAAAACACCTTACAACACGATTTACAAGTTAGCTGTGATCTGCACCCGTGTGCTGCACGTGAATGTGTACTCAACTCACAAACAATAGGTGGTGTGCGTGCACACCGTATCGTACGACGTACAGTGCTCACGCATGTGCACTGTAGGGGTGTAATAGGCCAGCCTTTTGTTCTGTCGTTTTGTTGTCACATCGGATCGGAATACTCTTGGAACACTCGGACTGACGCTGAGCTCTTCCAAAGGTTGGGGGCTGCTGGCAGAGAGGCGAGCGGCCGAACTCCTTTGTCCCTCCATAAAAGGAGCATGTAAGTGGAGGGGGATAGGCACTCATTCGGCTCTATTGAGCGACAACCCGATCCTATCGCCGGTTGCCAAATTCGCGCCGCCTTTGTTCGCACAAGGACACTTTTTCACGCCGTGATTTAACGTCGCCCTTATTGGATTCACTCCATGCTCCCTTCCCCCTCAGGCCTCTCCACTACATGCACTTGTAAAAGCGAGTGCTGCACCGAGCCGTAAGGCAGTCTCGACAGGCGAAATTGAAACTCTTCATCTCATCTGGAAACGGACCCTGCGCATCATCTGTGCAGTGGAGAATGAAGGCCTCTTCGCAGCCGCTGCAATCGCGGCGAGTACAACCGACGGCGATGGAAATGATCACGACAGCCGTCGCCTCATTGTCGACAGCCACATGCTTTGACTGTGCCGCTGCGGCGACGACCGCTGAGTGACTTGACTTCTGCTTCAACAATTCTGGAAAATGGACAACGCCGCTCAGCCATTCTGGATTTTGACTTCCCTGGTGATTGTGACCTTTGTATGCAATGTACGTGTTCGTTGAAACGAAATTGAAACAGAACGATTGCCGTCAGGCCCTCTTCTTGTATTCGCGAGGGCAGTTCATGCCTTCAAAAGGGGAGATGAACCGGTTGGAAAGTCTTGTTATGAACGTGCGACCGACAACCCCGCAACACCAAGAATTGATAAGGTTCTTCGGCGACATGCATCCAGAAGGCAAGTGTTTACGTACGATACACAAATGGTAAGTTACAAGATGTGTAAATAATACTTCAATAAATATTCTAGGCTAGTAATTAGGTACTTGCGTAGATCATACGTTTCGTTAATAGACAATTCGCTTCTGTACTGAAGTACATATCCATTCCTTCTCTGACGATTTGTTAATGAAATTAGCTCGCTTTATTGATGTTCAATTATATTTAATATCTATATTGACATTATTTGCTTATCTGCGTACGTTTGTCTATGGAAATTTGTGAAGAATAACTTGTCTGCTTGATGATATCTGCATAGTCGTTATTTATTAGTACATCGTATTTAAGTGTACAAAATTGCTTTGTCAGACAGAAACGTGATTCTGGAGATGATGGAAGGCTCCTCGCTTCGTCAGCTGCAGGTCTTAGTGCCTGGACTTCACATTCCGCAGTCAACGAGAGTCAAGCCTCGAACCGATACCGGCGGGCAAGTGAAGGTGCTGCAATGTAGAGCTTGATATTCAGAGACACACTCTCGAAGTCAGCATTAGCCGGCAGCATTTCAGGACTTCACTCCATCTGGCAAGGTGCGGCGGCGAAAGAAGGTCTTAGGCCTTCTGAACCCCAAGGGCGGCACCGGCGCAGGGAGGAGGCGACCGGTCGCAAGCCCCTTCGAGGGAAGACCTCCGGCCAACTCCGACGGCGGGTCCCGTCGTCGCCGCCCGATAATGGAGCGCCGACGGCGCTTCTTCCTCCACCGAAGGAGGGACCAGTTGCTGCGACTCGCGAAGGCGCGGAACCCCGGTCGACCTCGGCCGAGGGTCACGCGCTTTGTCCCGGCCGCGGACCCCTTCAGGCTTCGACCCACGACCCCTCCTCAGCCCAGAACTCTTGCGGAGCTGTCGAGGGCACAGAAGTCGCAGGAGGAGCGGAAGCGCACTCACATTAGATGGCAGAAGGAGTACCTCAAGAAAAGGCTGGCGCGAAAGAAGGCCAACCGAGGAGGCAAGCAGCGAACCGTGGGGTTTCGGCCTCTCGAGCCCATAGTGCCGATCACGTTCCGCCCGATCAGCCCTCTGCCGCCCCTGGCCAAGTCCACGACGGCGATTCCAACGGTTCGGTTTGTGACAAGAACGACGCCGAGGCAGAGGCAAACTCCATTTCGCGCTACGATGGCTGCGCCGACAAGGCCTCAAGTCAGTCAGTTAGTCCCGCAAACGGCTGGAGATGCTTCGATAGACGAAATCGACGACCTTCTCAGAACGGGGGCTCCCACTCTTTACAATAAAGTAAGGCTTGCGGCGACGATGAAGAGCGCGAGAATGTAAAATGCATCTGCGCATTCTTCAGGTGAACGAGGCGGAGCGGGCCGAGTTGCGCTTCTACGCTCGGCGAATCAAGAGGCCCGGCCGTCTGGCCGAGGTGGCGCGCGTGGTGAACGGCATGCGCGAGAGCCACGTCGAGGTTCTCAAGCGCTACTTCTTCTCGCTCAGCGAGAGGGGCAAGGCCAATTTTTTCGACGAACTCGACGCCTTCAACTCTCAAGACCTGAACAGTCTCAACAAGCTGGCCAGAGGCTACGACGACGAACAGTACTGGGGTCTACTCGACCTGCTCTTTGGGGACGCCGACGGCCCCTTCTTCGGCAAGCAGGCAAAGAAGGCGAAAGATAGCCAAGTGTTCAGATAGTATTCCTCTGCAACGGTAAGAAGATAGCGGTTTGAACGCCGTCGCTGAGTAGTACATACATAGCTTCACGAGATGTATTGCATCACGAGCCGCCACCGGGTTGTAGAAGATGGAAATATTTCGTCCGACTGAGCGTACGATCGCGATTATCGGCATCGCATTGTAACCGTCGTAATTCTACTTCGACTCGTCCGCGAGTTCGTCGCCGAGGTGCTCCGGCAGCTTCTTGCCTTTGGTCTCCGGCAGCAGCAGAGCCAGCGCAGCCGCCACCAAGGAGAAGACGCCAAAGAGCACCGGAGGCGTCCAGCGCAGACTGGGATTCTGAATGACCGGACATGCCCGTGTACATCCGATGATGTCAGTGCATCATCCTCCTCCCTCACGAATTTCTCCACACTCGACGCGTAGGGCGCCAGCGAGGAGCCGATCCTTCCCACGCAGGAGCTGATGGAGAGGCCCGAGTTGCGCACCACCGTGGGATAGATCTCGGCCGTCAGCACGTAGACCAGAATGAAGCTCATGGAAATGGACATCTTGCCCAACATCGCGAAGCAGAGCGCCAGCCAGTCCACCTCTACAAGCATACTCTGTGGACTTCTTCGTGCCAAAAGAGAGTGACCAATAGAAACTCATTTTAGTTTCAGATTCAGTTTTAGTTAAAATTGTGGCCCTGGCTGAGTTTCAGTTTTAGTTTCAGTTTCAGTTATGCCACCTCTCGATATTGTTTCAGTTATTGAAGGTTCAGAAAGTCACGACGAATTGCTCAAATCAATTCTTGACGGTAGCGTTTTAGTGGGCTTAGACACAATTTCTAAGCTTGAGATAGTTTCTCTGAATACTTGACCGAAATATGAACAAAACGTCTACGTCTGGTGTAGAATTTGGCAGGAATATTATGAAATCTGCTGAGATACGGCGAAATTTGACATTCAAATTATGGGGTCCGTGCCAGTTTCGATTCAGTTTCAGGTAACTGATTGTAACTAAAACTGAAGCAGAAACTAATTCGCTTAAAAGTTTGTATTGGCCACCCTGTGTCAAAGTGAGATGGAAGTCAACGCACCGCCGCCGCTCGGCAGCCACGGAATGACCACCAGACTGAGTCCCGCGACGGCCAACGTCAGCACGAGCGATCTCATCCTGCCCCAGTAGAGGCAGGGCACGCACAGAATGTAGGCCGGAATCTCTATGGCTCCGCTGATGGCGTTGTTGAGGAACCTGTCCCCCGCGAAGGAGCCGACGTTGAGCGACAGCCCATAGTACACCAGCGCGTTGACGAACCTGGAATTCAGGAATTTTGCACTATGTGTCTATGACTGATTTTCGTCTTCATTGCTAACCTACTAAACAAACCAGTTGAAGAAAAGGTTCAATGCCCGTAGCACCAGGCGTGGGTGGACCGGTCGACCCCTTCTGAACTTGAACACTTGAAGAAACGTCTCACTTGTCGCCTGATCTTCCTGAAATGCCAGCACAACTGTCTAGGTATTTGAGAAGGCACGCCACCGACTCAAAGGCACAGGACCTGTCGTGCTCTGTTTCCGATAGAGGCCAAATCGACGTTCGCAGGCAAAGAGCCTCCGTTCCAGCGAGCAGCCTGCTGCAGAAGCTTCCTTGCCTCGTCCACTCGACCATTGGCCAGAAGCCATCGCGGCGACTCGGGATATAGACTGCAATCAAGACGCACGCCCTTCAACCGATACGAAACACGCTGCCCGCTCACCAACCAGACTAGGACGACGATGATAAGCGAAGGGGTCGAGACGACAAAGTTCAGCCAGCGCCAGTCCCTCAGCAAGTAGGCGAACAACCCGGTGGAGGCGTAGCCCAGCGCGCCAGGAATGAAGTACATGCCTCCTACCCACATACGCCATTTCGACGTTGTTGCTTCCATCGCTGAACACTGTGGAACGTCACCAGGAACTTACGACACAACACTTAGCTAGCAGCCGCCGCCGCCGCGCCGCGCCGACGGCGGCGGCGGCCGCGGCGGCGACGACGACGACGACGACGCCGACGCCGACGACGACGACGACGACGACGACGACGACGACGACGACGACAACGACGACGACGACGACGACACGACGACGAACGAACGAACGAACGACGACGACGACGACGACGAAGACGACGACGACGACGGCGGCGACGACGACGACGACGACGACGACGACGACGACGACGACGACGACGACGACGACGACGACGACGACGACGACGACGACGACGACAACGACGACTACGACGACGACGACGACGACGACGACGACGACGACGACGACGACGACGACGACGACGACGACGACGACGACGACGACGACGACGACGACGACGACGACGACGACGACGACGACGACGACGACGACGACGGCGACGCGTGGCGGCCCACCAAATACGTAGACAGCCACCAGATGGGCACTCGATAGCAGGCCATTCAAGAAACGAAATACAATGAGATACCAAAGAGTGGACGTCACAGATATCGCGATGGCAGAGAGCGCTGCAGTTATTCCGAAGACAATGCTGGGCCACTTCCTTCCATACCTGAGGAGCGCTAGGACGTAGAACACTGCTGTCATTTCTCCTCCTCTGCGAAGTACGTTTATGATGTGTACCTGTCTGACAAGAAGCCTCCCAGAAGAGCTCCGATCAGGAAGCCCAGTTCGAATGCTGTCTGGCTGTACTCTACACCAAATCTCCGGTCGCAGACAAGGTCGAGCTGAAGAAGTCACCAAGCAAGAAAGTTTGAAGGTCATCGACGTTTGTGTCCAACTATTAAGTTACCTGAGTGACAGCCGTCTCCATCATATCAATGGTTCGGTCGTAGTTCCATCGGGCGCAAGGCTTGGAAGCAAGGTCGTCTTGGGAGTGCACTTCCGCATAGGCCTCTTCAAAGTCGGCGCTCAGCGTTGAGAAATTGTAGTCGAACTGCCGGCACGCATCTCTTACCACGCTTCCATCGAAGTTGACCGTTTCGGGCGAGCTGTACGCGTAGATATGCACATTGTACGTGCACAGAACGACGATTCAAAAGCATGTGTGACAGGATTCAATTTTAGCGCTTTTGGGATTTCTATTAGCAAATATCGCGGAAATATGTAGTTACCGTATTCTTCCGCTTATTAGCCCATCGGCTTATACGTGGTCCGGTACGGGTACATACCATATGTAGCTACTCAACAACGCTCCGATCTGCACCTGATGTTCAGCTTCTGCCGAATCGCCCAAGCGCTGCCTTGGGGGAAGCCGCCCTCGACGTCGCAGCTGTGCGGAGGCGTGATCTGGAAGAAGACGACGGAGAGACTGACGGCGCTCATGAAGAAGGCGTAGACAGCAGGCCAGAAGATGAGGTTCAGTTGCCATAAGCCCATCGGCCGGACACACTCCAGCACACGCTCGAAGGTCCACTCCTCCTCAGGCTTCGGAGCGACAGCTGGAGTTGGAAAGGCCGTCCCGTCGGCCTGACGACAACACGTATTGTACGGCTGGTATTTTAGGGCGCTTTTAATTTAATTCAAGAGCGCTTAGAAAATAAACATTGCGCTTTTATAAATGAACAAACCGCTTTTCTTTATAGCAAGAGGAAAAGTGACAACGCGCTTTTAAAAATAAACAATGCGCTTTTAAAAATGAACAATGCGCTTTTAACTTGAACATGCAGCTTTTGACAGCAGCTGGACCGAAAATTGAACAAACCGCTTTTAAAATTGAACAAACCGCTTTTAAAATTGAACAAACCGCTTTTAAATTGAACAAACCGCTTTTAACGCCCTGCTGCGTCGCGCACGACATTGTCGCAACGTGACGTCGACGCGAACCACCCCAGTTTGCTAGGGAAACTTTGTCGGCGTGGGCGTGGCCTTAGGCTAATAGGCTTCAAAGTGAAAGTTGTTGCGAGCGCTAACAGTGAAGGGGCACAGCCGGCCTAAGCAGGAGGTGAAGTATATGGGGGAAGCACTCCACCCACTGTTTGCACTAAAACTCGGCCGGTGTCGCGCCTGGCGGGTCTCAACTGAGGCTTAGCGCGACCACCAACTTCAGGGCGCGCTCCGCGCGCCCTGAAGTCGGTCACCGGTCGCGTTAAGCCTAAGCTTCGACCCGCCAGACTGCGACGCCGACTGACTCTTGTGGACTGTGGGCCAGGGGTGACCATAGAAACTAATTTTGTTTCAGTTTAAGTTTCAGTATCAGTATCAGTTTTAATTTTAGTTTCAGTATCAGTTTCAGTTTCAGTAAAAAATTTCTTGAGCTTCAGTTTCAGTTACTGAAACTGAGTTTCAGTATTAAGTATGCTGGTCGCGGCTGTAAAGCGTAGATGCAATCTTGCATGGATGCGTTGCTGAGTTGCTGATAACCTTACATAGGGTGCATTCCAAGTTATTTCGTCATTGTCAACAATCAATGCAACAAATAAACCTAAGATGAGCCAAACTAACTTACGCCTCAAATAGTGACATTGAAACAGAAACTAGTTTCAGTAGTGTGTACTAAAACTAGTTTCACTATTGCACTAATACTGGTTCTCTTTGTGGAGTTTCAGTTTCAGTTTCAGTTTAAGTACGGCAGATCAGTTTAGTTTCAGTTTCAGTTTCAGTTTCGGTATATTTATTGAAACTGAAACTGAAAACTAGTTTCAGTTTCTATGGTCACCCCTGCTGTGGGCGCAGGGCGAGCCTAAGCATAGCCTGCTTTCAACGGAATATTCTGTGTCGGAAGGAAATGTAAAGAAACAAGGAAGATGGCCATTACCTGATGCAGGCAAAGGAGTATTAAAAGTATTAATTAATCCCGTATTTTAGAATTTTTTCTGGACTTTTGCCCTTTGTCTCACAGCAGCAGAATTAAAAGCGCATTGTTCAAAAGGAAAAGCGCATTGTTCAAAATGAAAAGCGCTTTGTTCAAAATGAAAAGCTGCTCCTATATACAGGGCGTTTTTTTAGACAACCACATTTTGAACTTGAATAACTTTGACTGGCGTCGTTGCTAAGCCCTGAAATTTTCACAGTCGAAAGCTAAAACCTGAGCAATTTTTCCACTGTTGGTCCGAAAAATTTATGTTGCGTGCACTAAATATTTCAGCGCGTCGAATTTTAGGGCAGATTTCCAGCAACTGGCAGAACTCGGTACGCCATAACTCGGCCGTTACTTAACCGATTTTACTAAAACCAACGGCAGGTTGTAGACCATACAATAACCTATTAGTTGGTTTGCAACGCGAATCTGTGGCTGTTACGCAGCTCGCGCTATGTCGCTTCAAAGGCGTGCGCGTTTTGGTCTTCTCACGAAATTGAGTCAGAAGGCGGCTGATGCACGTTCCCGTCATCCATGAAACGCCGTAGCGTGAGCGGCGTAATAGCCACAGATTCGCGTTGCAAACCAACTATTAAGTTATTGTATGGTCTACAACCTGCCGTTGGTTTCAGTGAAATCGGTTAAGCAACGGCCGAGGTATTGCGTACCGAGTTCTGCCAATTGCTGGAAATCTGCACTAAAATTCGACGCGCTGAAATCTTTGGTGTACGCAACATAAATTTTTCGGACCAACGGTGGAAAAATTGCTCAGGTTTTAGCTTTCGACTGTGAAAATTTCAGGGCTTACCAACGACGCCAGTCAAAGTTATTCAAGTTCAAAATGTGGTTGTCTAAAAAAACGCCCTGTACATAGCCCCTCCATGATGCTCGCGTACTTAAAGCGCATTGTTCTAAACGAAAAGCGCAATGTTCCAAATGAAAAGCGCTTTGTTCAGAATGAAAAGCGGTGCCAGTTAAAAGCGCATTCTTCTAAATGAAAAGCTGTAGTTACTAATTAAAAGCTGCAAATAATTGTCCTCGTATACATAGGTACGGTATGAAGGAACAATAGTTGGTGTGGGAAATTGAGTGGTACTTCGACACAAGAGGAGAATGAAGCCATGAGGCAGAAGAATCGTGGACGGGAGCCGCTGGTTACCTTGGGAGACACTGCGGAATCCAGACGGTTCAAGGGATCGCCTTGATTGTAGCTCATTTCAATCTTTGTCTGCGTTATATCGGTACTTCAGTGTCCTGTCCACCAATAATTACTCCCCGAACTCAACCATCTCCAATCAGCACTCCCATTTTGTGCATGTACACAGCCGCAGTTTGCTTCGTACGTTGCGAGCTTCACGGCAGAACAGTCTACCTTAGTTCTATGCACAAGGCAACCGTAAATACTCTGATAAGCCCCCCTCCCCTTCTTCAACTTCGACAGCATGCTCTACAAAGCGGAGATGAAGAGGGGGGCTTATTGGAGTATTTACGGTACCTACAGTTTGTTGTACGTAATGTGTCAGCAGTCAGCGATAAGAAGCTGTGAGTTTGTTTCGCAGTCGGCAGAGTTCGCTGTTTGTCATATTATCTAGGCAAAGTACACAGGTACCTACTGCGCGAATCAAGCCGTTTTGATTCCTCTTTGTGTTTCTCTTGGGCTGTGGGGGGTACCTGTGTCTGTGTCTAAATTATCACAGTGTGATATGTATCACATCATCACATTATCACGGTGCCAGTGTTGTTAGGGATTAAACTTCTGCTACGTTACACTGTACCCGATCTTGTCTTGGAATTGAAACCTTCTCGCGGCGCCTCCCGTGTGCTGCGCTTGCAAGCCGGCTATCATAAACGACTGACGAAACAAGTAAGGCGAAGTTTCATATCGGATTGAAGACGTGACGCACAAAGTGGTACGAGCCTCAGAACGTTAGATACTTCTACAGATTAATAAGTTGCTCCATATTTGGTGATTCCATTGAGTCTTTGCCAATGGCAGTGGCCAATCTTCGTACCTGGGAGTGCGAATGCGGCACCTTCTACGGTGGGCACTGCGACATGCTGCTTTTCAAAGCTTCAAAGCAGATAAGCAACGGAATTCGCTACCTTGCATTGCAGCGTCTCTTGACGACCTGGAGGAGCACGTCGGCAGTGTTCACTGTGGCGGCTTTGCCCCATTCAAGTGCGTCCCCTGTCAGCGTCATGGTCAGTCGACAGGCTTCGTCAGCGTGCGCGCCTTCCTTTCCCACTGCGAGGAGAGACACGACGCCGGCGGCGACTGGAGCTACGAGCTCGGAGACGATCCGCGTGACGAGGCAAAGCGCCGTTTCTTCGCCAACACCCTTCACAGGAGCCTTCTGCGTCACAATCTCAGGAACTTGAGGAGTGAAAGCCCAAATCCAGCGTCAGGCGTGAGTCGAACATTGAACGCGTTTGAGTCTGACGCACGCCATGGTTCGCGGCGAAGACAGTTGATACTTTAGGACGCTTCAAAGCTGCACGGCCTTCCGAATGAGTCAAAATCTCTTGATCTGGACTCGGTCGTGGCCGACGCGGCCGCCACTTTGATCTCCACGCCGTCCGGATTCGCGAAGCGGCCAATCTCCTTGGCCATTGGCCCTCGGACGCCCTCGAGAAGGACCGATTCGGTGCAGGCAAGCGCCGATGGCGGTGAAAAGCGATGTTCGTCTGCGGGGCGGTTCGAAATGACGCACCCTTCGAGGCGAAACTGCGCCAGCGCGCGAGGCTCTGCACCCTTGTCTAGACGAGTGAGTCACTCACAATCGGTCGCATGCTAGATTGTTGCCCGAGCGTCAGTACATATACCACCTATACAGTCGGAATGACGACTTCTGACCACCGGTTGCAGAGGACGTCCAGTGGAGCAAGGAGCAACAACGACTCGGAAGCTACCCTTCCAGTCCGACTAAAGGAGGAGACTACTCCTGATGAGTCTACGGAGTCGACCTTTAGCTCATTATCTAACAAGAGCCATTTATGGCTCCTCACCCAGTTCATCCAGGTGAATGGGTGAAGTCGACGCCGACCTCACCTACTCATCTGGATGAACTGGGTGAAGTCGATTATAGGTGAAGTCGAATTGGGTGAAGTCGATTTTGGGTGAAGTCATTTATTGGTGAAGTCGATTTCAGGTGAAGTCGATTTCAGGTGAAGTCAATTTCAGGTGAAGTCGATTTCAGGTGAAGTCGATTTCAGGTGAAGTCGATTTCAGGTGAAGTCAAATTCAGGTGAAGTCGATTTCAGGTGAAGTTGATTTCAGGTGAAGTCGATTTCAGGTGAAGTCGATTTCAGGTGAAGTCTATTTCACATGACGAATTGGGTCAAGTTGATTTTGGGTGAAGTCAGTTTTGGGTGAAGTCGAATTTTTCTGACAACATTAAACACTAGTACTGTAGTAAATAAGAAAACAATAATGTGTTGAGATTTTTGCGTATTCTCTCACTTTTAGGGAGGTTTGGGCGCTACACTCATCTGCCTACTGCACTGACGGCCTCTAACAGAAGCGGCCAGCGTTGCTCATTGGGCTTTCGGTAGCCTCTAAGTTGCGTTTCCTTTGCAAGTCTGTTACAAAAGTTTCGCTGCTCTCCCGTTACAGTTTCATTGCCTCCAAGTTTTTTGTTGCAAAGCCCCATTTGTTGGCTTTCGCATCGCGACAGGAGAGAGAACTTTGGCGCTGTCCGCTCGCCTGACACTCTCTTGAAAGAGCGGCGACGCAACTGGTCTCTGACGAGGAGCGCTCGGCGTTCCCTTGGGAAGAAATCGAGCGGCGCTCCCTCCCTAGGCGCCTTCTGGCTTTGTGAAGCGCTTTCTCTGCCATGTAATCCCAGCGTTCGAACCATGTTTTTGGCTGTCGCCTGTGAAAGAAGTTGGGCGTGTAAGTTGGACCAAAGCTCTAAAGCTTGGATAGTTGACGATCACTCACATCGAGGCTCGAGCAAACTCGCACCCTAGCTTTTGGAACAGGCGCTACGACTCTTATCCTGCATGTACCGGGTCTTTCGAAACTCCAGACCCCCCTCCACAGCACGCTGTGTAAAAGGTAGCGAAGTCATACTTGCACACGTGGTAGCCTGTCTTCACAACTCGGATGCAAAAATTCAGCATTCTATCTCAACTCACGCGCAAATGCGAGTGCGAAACGCAAAATCGGTCGCGATTGCTCCTCCTCCTCCTGGAATCCGTCGCCATGGAGAAGAGTGAGGAGCGCCATCAGCAGAAGCAAGATTGGCAACCCAACTTTGATTGTTCACTACGCAAGATTGGTGCAAGCTACGAAAGTCGTTCCTGCGTCATTTTAAAGCTTACTGTTTTCTCTTTTGAATGGTATTTCGCCAGCCTCAATAGAGCGTCCCACGCGCGAGCCGCACCCGCCCAAAGGTGGCTCGGTCGTCAATTGCGCGTGAGTTGAGATAGAGTTCTGAATTTTTGCATCCGAGTTGTGAGGACATTAGGCTACCACGTGTGCAAGTATGACTTCGCTACCTTTTACACAGCGTGCTGTGGAGGGGGGGTCTGGAGTTTCGAAAGACCCGGTATGTGTGTGTATGTATGTGCACCGACGTTACCTCTCGGTTGAGCCGAACGGCGCGGCATCGAGGCAAAATTGGCCCAAGACGTTTAAATTGGCGCCTATGCTAATTTGACAGGGTACGATTCCATTGGAATGCTTGGAATGTACGCCTAATTGCCCATGGAGCAAGCGACGCCAAAACCGACGCGCGACGGCAATTATCTAAGCGTCGTCATGCCACTCCTTTGTTCGCTACACAAAGGAGGCGGTCTCTATAAAAGGGGGAAGGGATTTCAGTCTCTTTCTCTTAGGAGTGAACCCTTGCCCGACGGAGGTCGTGTGAAAGGAACCAGCCGGAAGGCTAAAGCCTGTGTAAAGGTCCCCAGGCCCGGTCCCCAAAACCCTAGCCCTTAGGGATTGTGGATGCTAAGCGTAGGAGCGCAGTTCCTCTTCCGCAGCTGTTTCGTACGAACTATCCCGTTTCCACTACAAAAGTGGGGAGAGTCGTACACTGTAACGCCTGCAGAACAGCGACCGGCGGAAGTCAATCAGGCGTGAGTTCTGTCTGAGTTAGTACGAGAACACACTATCTAGCGGCCTGGGAGGTCGGCTGTTTGCCTCCGAACGAGTGGTGTTGTTAGGAGAACTCTGGTGCAGGAGTCTGTTAGCTGCTATCGTCGGGCGATCGATCCTAGTATCCTAGGGAAGTGGGAGTCCTAGCCACTGATACGCCCTTGCACATACACTTAGAGGCCGATGTGGCGCAAGCGACGCGCTGGAGCAGGCCGTACTGACCGCTGACTGTCTATAGCCACTCACAATGTAGAATGCCAGCGGCGCCCTAATTGTACAGTCGCGCCTTATCTACGCTACACAGCGGGGGCTCCCCCGCTGGGGTGGACGGCGTCGGTTTCCGTAGTGCTACAGTACGATGCTCCTATCTAACTATTCCAGAAATTCCACCCTGGGTGGTCAAAATCAATGTTGCAGTTGATCCCGGTGCTTTCGAGGTCGCTGATGCCGAATCTGGCGTTATTTTGGCGTTTGGTATCAAGATTGGCGAGTTTTTGCCGATTATCGACCTACCGAAGCCCCTACGTTGACGAAACTGAAAGTGAGGTGATTGTACGGTTGAAGTGTCAACTGTCAATTCTAGGGTATTTCGCAGCAAGGAACACAGAATTGGCTATTGGCTTTATCCAATTTGTGTCGATTTTGCCTTCAAACAGCCACTTTCCTAATGCCGACATTCAAATTTGAATGCAACATTTGCCGTCTTCTCCTCAAACAATGTTGTATCTTCAATTTACACGCGCATTCAAACTTCAGAATTGAAGGAAATGCAGTGCGGAGGAGGAGCGGGGTGATGTAAAGTGACGGATTAGCGCATGAATTGTGGATTCTCTTTCCGTCCAAAAATGGCAAGGCGAGTCTGCGATTGGCGCAGCCCCGATTTTTAGCTCCGCGGCTACTGGTTGAACGAATCGAAATGGCGCATTTTGAGCTCAATTCGGCCTGGTCTACGGGTTTTCCGGTGGAGTTTCTGCTGCGCGCCAGTCCTTGTAAGTGCAGGGAGTATGCGTACTCTGAAACTCGCGAGCCGGCGGAATATGTGGAGAATCTTCGGGCGGAAATCGGCCTTATTTCTCATGATAAGTGAGTGGCAGTCTGCTTTCTCCCATTCTGGTCGGAGTGCTTCACTGCAGGCTTTCCTGCACGTTTTCCTTGTTTAAAACTTGGTTCGGGATCAGTATTCAACGAACCTGCTGTTTTGTCCATTTGGTTGGCCGTATCCATCATCAATCGACCGATAAAACGACCGAATGTCAGAAATCGGCATTTTCAACCTTCGGCGGAGACCCTTTTTGGCACAGTAAAACGCAAGATTTCCGCGGCGGATTTTGGCGATTTTGGTCTTAAACAAAAAAGAACATGATACTTTTTCTCACTATTTAATACTCACCCGATCGGGATTACACGCTCCTTAGAAGCACAAAACAGTGTCAAGCAAAACAGCGTGGCATGAGCGAAGGCGAGAAGCGGAACAATGAGTCAATGTTGGCACAGAAAGACCAGGCACAGACGCGTACTTAGCCTAAGCCAATAGTTGACTTCAAAACTAGCGCTGAAAGCGCTGACCAATCACCGTTCTGGGCACCAAGTCAGACCAATCGAGTAGAGAAATTGAAAATGAAATCGACGTCGTTCGTCGTTGGTCTGTGTCTGTTGCCAGCAATGCTCTCGCAAAGAAAAGTTCCAACTACGAAAGTTAAGTTGCCTGCCTTATCCACAGCGCTACCACACCAAAGGCATCTTTATCCAAACCAAATGTATCTTTGTCCCTACCACACCAAAGGCATCTGCGTTCATACCAGGAAACCACTCGTTCTTCCATGGACCAGCGCGAACTTAGCTTCAATCACAGAGTCAAAGACTCGATGTCGCGAACGACTTTTGGGCGCACCTATCAGGGATGACCGTAGAAGGAACGAATGACTCCCATATTGGAGTTGGGAACTTTTCTAGAGTAGCCCAGGTTCTAGGTCCAGCCGCACTAATCAAGAAGGGATTTTGTTATTGTCCTCTTGTTATAGTTCCTTTGCGAATGTTGATAAAACTGCCATCTTGGCTAGATTGTGGTTCCGATGATGATACCCGGCGCCCCCTAGCAGCGTCATTGTAATAGTGGTGTTCATTTGACGGCACCGATAGAGCGTTTTTGTTTTGACCTATGTATGTACAAGGGTGCTGCATTGGCTGCAATCCAAGCTGTAGGTCGTCGCCACGCCATAGCCAAGCATAGTGTAGTTTGCTTTTGCAACAAATCCTTGTGGTAGAGCCATCCCATGAAATGGAATTTATGAGGTATCATTAATAAACCATCCAGGCCAACCGATTGAGATATCGCTTTCGCAGATTCCCTGCATGATTCATCCTCTTGAAGAGGTCTTCAGGGCCTCAACAAGAGTAGACTGTATTATGAGAGCCGGCCCTCGGACACCTCCGCCGCCCAAAAAATCAAAAAAGCTTCCTCAGAAGAGTTTACATAATGGGCAGAGCGGACTAATGGAACTAGTCAATTTCTGACCCCCACTGCGCCTAGCGTTATCAACCGGGGGCACGCTGAGCCGCAGTGAGTTCGTTCCAAAGGGGCAGCCGCAACCAACCTAAGCTAGACATAGAAGAAAAAAACGGAGAGTGAAAAAATAAACATTTAAAAAGGGAATTAGCGATACGGCGCATGTGGATGTTGTAACCTACTTGGTTCGTTGGTTTTTTGTTATTCGTTCAGTTACGTATCCTGCAGATTCACCGAACCGAAAGACGCACAAACCGACAGAGAAGAAAGGAATATTGCCAGACCAAAAGGGGCGGCGCTCTGGAAAGAGGACTTTTCTAGGGAGACCCTCTATCACAACTTCTGCGGAACAACCTTGAAGTGCAACGCAAGCGGTTAAAGGCGCCATGAATTCATAAGGGGAACGTCCTGCCCTCTAATCACGCCGATCTCTGCTTGTTTGTTTGTTTGTTTGTTTGTTTGTGTGTGAGCAGGATAACTCTCGACAGCGGCGACGGATCCGGACGTGTTCGTTTTTGGAACCGCCTTTCGCCGGGCACCGTCTGGCCGAAGTTTGGTCTTGGGCCGCCGTCGAAACCGGTGGAAATTTGCGAAAATCTGGTTTTTTGGCACATTTTCGGCGCTGACTTGTCCCGACTGCGGCGGCGGATCGCGACAGGCCGTGCATCAACGGAAACCGCGTTCGACGCTTGCACCATCTGGTCCAAGTTTCGTCTTCGGCCGCCGCCTAAATCGTCCGAAATTGGCGATATTGGGCAGACCGCATTTCGGAATAACATTCTTCGCAACAACTATTACGATTGTGCCATCGTCAGACTTGCTTCGCTGTGAGAATCAACTTGCGCACCATTTTGCTTTACACACTGTCAGAGCACCGTTCGCTGTGAGACCCAAGTTGATAACAATATGCTTTACACACTGTAGAAACCACCAAACACGGGTTTCGTCTTCTAACAACAACAGCAGCGAGTCGCGACCAGCAAGATCAAAATGGTCAGTTCTCTGACGGAAACAGCCTCAAGCTCACGGGCACGCGTGATTGCGCGACATCGGTCCTCTGAAGCTCCAGCGCGTCAGCTTCGCGACATCGGTGTTTGAAGGTGCGGCGCTGAGTCAGCGACATTGTAATGCGGAAAGTTTGCAGCGCATCTGCTGCGCGACATCGATCTCTGAAGCTGCAGCGCGTCAGCTGCGCGACATCGGTGTTTTCGACAATCAACCGTTGGATG